>APFE031732176.1:142909-170872 GCA_000404065.3 Pinus taeda
GTCCATGGACCCATGTTGCCCCCAAATTTCCCAAAAAACGTCGTTTAGGGCCTCAAAACGGCTCCGGAAGTTCAGGACCCGAAAAACTGCTAAAAATAGTAAATTGTGCTACAATTACGAAAACTGAAAAGACTGAAAGAGACAGTTGTGGGGGTCCAAATGGGATAGGTGGGTGGCCACCAACATCCACCTGGATCAGAGGACCATATATATACTATTAAATGTAAGGCCAATCTAATATTAGGTGCATATATACAATGAAAAATAATATGGATATATAGATGTTAATATAGTCTTCTTGATAAACATGATTTGGTTATATGGTTGTGTTTGACTATTTTGGAGGGTGTGGTCTAGTTATTTGATATTTTGATTTTTTGGTGGAAATTCAATTATACAATTTTGGGATATGATGTTTTTGTATTTAAAACATGTTTTAGAGTGCATGAATGGATTGAGTACCCAGAAAGCCCTCTAAAGCACTTGAATGGTCAAAATTAGATAACTCAATCTTATGATTCCAAAAATTCTAACCCAAATTTTAAACGAAATCCATAGGAAAATATACCAAAAATGAGCCAAATATTTGAAAAAGTTAAAGTTGAAAAATCGAAGTATACAATTTTGGAGAAGGTTCTAGTGATCAATACAGAGTTATTATATCTCCTCATTAGAGTTCAAGAATTAAAATATAAAATTTTGGAGGAGGTTCTCCTAATAATTACAAAGTTATTGCATCTCCTCATTATCATTCGCCATCATAAATAATGTATATGGTGTGTATAATCTAGTTGTTATGAACATATATTGCGCTTATCCATTAACTCAATATAAAAGTTAATTAAAAACCTAACATCAAATTATTAAAAAATAATTAAAAACATGATATCAAATTATTAATCTGATAATACAAATATTATTATTAATGATTATTTTTGTGTTAAAAGCTATAATATATTACTTATTTATTTTTTCCCATGGAAAATGTCATAATTTTCATTAAAGGTGAAAATTACATTTTGTATATGCATATACATTACTTTAATAAGGCATTGCCTTCTCAAAAATAGAGAACTTGTGCATTCCTCCACGTAAGGAGTGAGTGAGAATAAACAAAAATAATAGTCTATCTGGCCTCTTCACAGAGAGGGTGTGATAATTTCTGATAAATATATATAATATAATCAAAAATATAATCATCAAAAAGAAGTCCGTCCCTTTTCAGTGTTGCTTCAGATAGATTTAGGGTCTATAAAGGGTGTGTGATAGTGCTGATAAACAGCACCATCCAGTTCCTCGCAAATCAACCAAGTGGTGTCATCCTCGAGCATTGCTTATTTGGATAAGTAGTCAGCAACGGTGTTCCGCCCCCTGTAAATATGATGACAAATAAAAGAGTCAAAAAATGTGATAAGCCTATGAATCTCATCTAGAATATGCTTCAATGTGTATGCATTGCATGTATGTTTTTTGTTGATCCAATTAATAACCAATTTTGAGTCACCAAATAGTTTCATATTTGTGCATTGTTTGAGTAAAGCATATTGGATGAGGTTTTTAGCAGTAACAAGCTCGGCATAATTGTTTGTTCCCTTGCCCAACCCCATTTGTATTTTAAAAGAATGTGTTCTTGATAAATGAAAAACTGCTCCACCTCCACAGCCCAATGCCTGAGCTGAACCATTGAAATAGGCCTATGGAATGGATGGGTTGATGGCCTCTGCCTCGATGTTCTTGTGCTGGTTGTGTAAGGTCTCTTCGGGAATCATGTGGTACTCGCTAGCATTCTGTTAAGTATAGAAGTCCAGTGAGGGGAATTTTGCTAAAAGATAATTTGGTTCCATGCTATCCATAGTTCCCAGCATATTATTAGCAGTATATTCCTTTCCTTTCCTGTGGAATCCTTTCATCAATTATTCCAAGCCTCCTTCAAGTCGGTTCCATGTGACCTACTGTGAATGGAGAGCGATGCAAGGAAGCCATTCCATAGCTCTTGCAAGATAGGACAGACCAGAAAGAGGTGTTTTGTGTCTTTGTTGTTGTTTTGCATAGGTGGCACCAAAATGGCCCTGAGAAAGATCGTTTCATAAGATTTGCACTTGTTGGGACCTTGTTGCTGAATTATTTTAATGAAAGTTCTAAATACTTTCCAATTTAAAATTGTATTAACTGCTTTTTTTACTTGAATTCATATTCATATTCAAATCTTACCACTAAGTAATTTATACTTCTCCACCCATCCTCTCTGCGAGAGAGCATTATCAGCGAGTTTTGACGATGGCGTCTTAGCCATGTCTGCATGTATATTCCCGTTTCAAGTCGATCGTATTTAAATCCCTAGCGCTAAATAGCTGCCTTTAGTTAATGGCGGTTTTTCTATTTGATCTTAACCATTAGAGGATAGAAGTTGAACTCAGGTCAAGTGTAGATGTCGAGCAATTGAATTCATTTCCATCGTAGATTTTCAAAAGTTGAATATAATTTTATATTTTGAAAATATTAAAATATTTTTTATTAAAACAAAATAATGGTTTAAGTTTTTCAAAGTCTAGGTTATATTCATTACAGATAATTTTTTATAAAAAAAATTATTTAATTTGTTTTTTTGTTTGTAACTATGTCATATTCCTCAAAAATAATAAATCTACTCGTGTATAATTTTTTAATTTATTAATGGAATAAGATTAATTATTAGAATATAACTATGTATTATTATATATAATTTGAATGAATATAGCTATGTATTATCTCATGTATTTAATAGTTCCTTTATCATATACTTGAATTTGAATGGATCATAAATTTACCTTTAAGAACATTTTTTACCACATTAAAATTCTAATTACATCTTTACTTAGATTTACTAAACCTAATAACATCTCTTAAATCAAAGGAAAAATTTTAATTCAACACAAAGAATCTAAAATCATGCTCCAAATTTTTTTAATATTTCTTTTGATTAAATATTTGTAAAATGAATCTTTAAAGGAAAAACCATAACCTATGGATGTATTAAAGTCTTTAAACACATAAATAATTTCACATCAAAGTTCTAATATTTGAAAATATTAATTTGATGTAGTTTTATTATAATTTTTGTTATCATGTCATAAAAATATTATTAAATCTAATATTAAATTATTAAATTAAATAACTCTTGGATTAATACAATATTAATTTTAATACGGTATTCAATTTGTTATATTATAATATATATATATATATTGATATATCATGATATATCTTAACTCTATATATAATATAGATGGAGGAGGAACAAAGATATAAAGTCATTGTGGTGGAGAGATAGAGAAAGTGACAAGGGAGATATGGAGAGAGAGTGTGTATGTTTTGGGGTGAGATAGAGAGACAAAGAAGGAGAGATGGAAGGAAGAGGGAAGAGAAAGAGAGATAAGGAGAGAGGGAGGGAGATAGTGACATGGTTGGGTGGTGAAAAGAGAGAGAGGAGCGAGAGATAAAGGGAGAGAGAAGAAGGAAGATAGAGAGAATGTGAGAGAGAAGGAGAGATGGAGGGAGAGAGGAAGGAAGAGAGAGATAAAGTTAGAGAGAGAAGGAGAGAGGGAGGGAGAGAGAGATGGAGTTGGAAAAAAAGAGAGAGGGAGGTGAGAAGAAATGCATAGAGGGAGAAAGAGAGGGGGGGTGATAAGGGAGATAAAGAGAGAGGGAGAGAGGAGAGCACTAGGGATGAGAGATAGAAAGGGGAGATAGAGAGTGAAGGGGAAGAGAGAGAGAGAGGAAGAGGGAGGGAGAGATACATAGATATGGAGAAAGAGTGCGTATGTTTTGGGGGGTAATATATAGAGACAAAGGAGAGGCAAAGAGAGATAAAGATATAGATGGGAGGTGAAGGAAGGGAAGAATAGAGAGATAAAGAGAGGGAGGGAGTGATAGATAGATATGAATAGAGAGAGAGTGTGTTTGTGTGTTTGGGGGCGTGAGATAGAGAAACAAAGAAGGAGAGATGGAGGGAGATATAGATGTATATGGAGGGGGGAGAGAGGGAAGAATATTTCTTGTACTATATGCATTAATTTCAATGTAGATGACAATTTATAATCCTATTTTATTGCTTGCTCTAGATGCATTGATTTCAGTGTAGATGTTGATTTCTAATTGTATTTAATTGCTTGCACTAGATGCATTGATTTCAGTTTAGATGTTGATTTCTAATTCTATTTGATTGCTTGCTCTAGATGCATTGATTTCAGTGTAAATAGTGATTTCTAATATTATTTGATTGCTTGTGCTAGATGCATTGATTTAATGTAGATGCTGATTTCTAATTATATTTGATTACTTGCACTAGATGAATTGATTTTAGTATAAATGTTGGCTTCTAATATTATTTGATTGCTTGCATTATATGCATTAATTTCAATGTAGATCTTGCTTTCTTATCCTATTTGATTTATTGTATTAGATGGATTAGATATTGTCAATATTGAGACTATAAATTATTAAAAATATTTTTCAAGATTAAATGGATGGGCAAGAGAGGGAAGAAGATTTCTTGCTCTAGATGCATTGATTTCAGTGTAGATGATGATTTCTAATCCTATGTGATTGCTTGCACTAGATGCATTTATTTAAGTGTAGATGTTGGTTTCTAATTATATTTGATTACTTGCAGTAGATGCATTAATTTTAATGTAGATGTGGATTTATAATCTTATTTCATTGCTTGCATTAGATGCATGGATGACAGTGTAGATGTGGATTTGTAATCCTATTTGATTTATTACACTAGATGCATGGATTTCAGTGTAAATGTGGATTTCTAATTATATTTGATTTCTTGCACTAGATGCATTGATTTCAGTATAAATGTTGATTACTAATCTCATTTGATTGCTTGCATTAGATGCCTTGATGTCATTGCAGATGTTGTTTTCTAATCCCATTTGATTGTTTGCATTAGATGTTGTGAATCTTCAGGATGTAGATTATTAAAAAAAATATATTCAATATATATTTAGTAGTTCGTAGATGAACACTATTAAGAAATATTTAGTTGTTGAAAGTTGCGGTACCTGGAATTAAAATGAAAAAGATGTGCAAAAAAATGAAAAATGTGTTCAAAATCAATCCTCCTGCAAAGTGAAAATTAATCCTTGACAAGATCATCCCCCTTCTTCATCACCAACTAATTACTAATAGACAATTACAAATATTCAAAATATATCCAAAATTACTAATATAGTAATTGCATGTAAAAATGTATTCAAAATATTTATAAGAGGGAAATTTATAATTATAAACATCAAAACAAATCAAAATATTCTTTAAAAAGAAGGATAATTGTTTGGAGAAACAAATAATGTTAAGATTTTAATAAATCTAGCCATGCATATAAAAAAAAAAAAAAAAATACATTATTTTTTGAATTTGCAAAATAAACCATAGATAAAAAAAAATCATCAAAATATTCTTGAAGGAAAAAATTATTTCAAACATAAACAAAGAAAAAAACTATTTCAAGAGTAATCTTTAGCAGCAAATTATTGAAAAAACTTTTCAAGATATATTTTTTAATAATTGGATGAACACTATTTAGAATTAATTAGTTGTCAAAAGTTGTGATACATAAAACTAAATGAAATAGATGTGCAATGTCAATCCTCCTTCAAACTATTGAATGGATTGTCTCCCTTCTTCATCAACAACTAATTACTAATAAACAATTGCATATGCATATAAAAATATAACTGTAACATTCACAAACATTACCATACAAATCAAAACACAAACACACAACCAACTAAAAGTATCCAAATATAGGTGTACAAATCATTCAAGGAAAGCAACACAGACCAAAATAAAGAAGAGAATGATATGGTCATGCCAAGAAACAAAAACATAATGTGAATTTTGTAATTTATCTCAAACATATACATAATAATGATAATCTAACAATGTGACATTGTTGCTCTCAACTGGAACTAGATTTTAACCAACTTAGATCCATATAACACAGTATCTATCATGAGCCTAGAGGGATCAAATCCCTCAAGGTGCAAACTTTTCCTCAAGTTCTACACACCAAAAATAAAGTTCAATGCACCTTGAGGCCGGTGATATATCCAATATTAGATGGATTAAAACTGATGTTTATCTCCTCTTAAAATATTCCAAAAAAGAGAAAAAAAATCCTTACTAGTTCACATTTGACAAAATGGTCACAAAATATGTGATGTTGCAAGGTAAGAAAATAAGTGAGAAGGTTATATTCTCTTATTCGTTTGACCGATGTTAAAATTGCAGACTATTAGAATATGTGCGAGTGATAAAGAGTTCCCAAGGTAAGTTGGGATTATAGGTCGGTATTGCTCAATTGCGATTTTATATTAGAGATCGGTGAGAATTGTCGTGCATCAATAATGATGTAACAAAGGAAAATTAATATAAAACTATGATCCAATCAAAATTCAGAAGAAAAAATTTATACTGGATTTTTTTTCCATATTTAAATATATTATACATTAGAATTAATATTTTAAACTTTATCTAAAGTATTAGATTTATATTACTATTAATTTTGTTCTAAATTTAAAATATTTGAATTTATATTGAAATAATATTTAAAATATTCTAAATCTTCGAATTTAATTGAAGTATTGAGGGGTTTTCCTAGTGCATTATATTAGATATCATTTTCTAGGATTCAACTGTGTTAAGTAAGTCATTCATCTATGACCATTTCCATGAGAGGTAGTTGTGAGTGACTAATTTCTCATGATTTTTGAATAGTCCACTTAGCACTCATTGCATCAGGTGATGCTCACAAGGGTGAAAAAGTGGGATTGAAACTACTGAAATGAATCTCACATAGCTTCAATCATCACTTCCGGGCCTACGCCTAGTACCAGGACTACCCAGGGAGGTCACCCATCCCAAATCGCCTCTAGCTCAAGCACGTGTAACTGTGGAGTTTTCCCCACAATCAAGCACACTTAGCTTGCTACCCCATTTGCAAAACCTTAGCAAGTGTTGTGCATCATGAGCCATTCAACTAAAGTTCCCTTCACTCTTTTGAATTTAAGTATTGAGGTTTTTTCACAGTGCATTATATTAGATATCATTTTCTGGGATTCAATTGTGTTAATTAAGTCATTCATCTATGACAATTTCCATGAGAGGTAGTCGTGATTGACTAATTTCTCATGATTTTTAAATAGTCCACTTAACACTCATTGAATCAAGTGATGCTCACAAGTGTGAAGAAGTTGGATTGAAACTAGTGAAATGAATCTCACATAGCATTACTCATCACTTCTAGGTCTTACACCTGATAGCCAGGACTACCCAGGGATGTCACCCATCCCAGATCGCCTCTGGCTCAAGCGGACTTAACTATGGAGTTTTCCCCACAATCAATCCCACTTAGCTTGCTACCACATTTGCAAAACCTTAGCAAGTATTGTGCATCATGAACCATTCAAGTAGATTTCCCTTCACTCTTTTGAATTTAAGTATTGAGGGGTTTTCATGGTGCATTATATTAGATATGATTTTCTGGGATTGAACTGTGTTAATTAAGTCATTCATCTATGACCATTTCCATGAGAGGTAGTCATCACTGACTAATTTCTCATGATTTTTGAATACTCCACTTAGCACTCATTGCATTAGGTGATAAATGAATGACTTACTTAACACTGTTGAATCCCAAAAAATGATATCTAATATAATGTATTGTGAAAACCCCTCAATACTTAAATTCAAAAGAGTGAAGGGAACTCTACTTGAATTGTTCATGATGCACAATACTTGCCAAGGTTTTGCAAATGGGGTAGCAAGCTAAGTGGGCTTGATTTTAGGGAAAAATCCATATTTAAGTGTGCTTAAGCTAGAGGCAATCTAGGATGGGTGACCTCCCAGGGTAGTGCTGGCTATCAAGTGCAAGCCCCATAAGTCATGGTTGATGCTACGTGATATTCATTTCACTAGTTTCAATCCCACTTCTTCACACCTATGAGAATCACCTAATTCAATGAGTACTAAGTGGACTTTAAAAATCATGAGAAATTAGTCAGTCACGACTACCTTTCATGGAAATGCTCATAGATGAATTATTTCCTTAACACAGTTGAATCCCATAAAATCATATCTAATATAATGCATTGTGAAAACCCATCAATAGTTAAATTCAAAAGAGTGAAGGGAACTCTACTTGAATGGTTCATGATGCACAACACTTGCTAATGTTTAGCAAATGGGGTAGCAAGCTAAGTGTGCTTGATTGTGGGGAAAACTCCACAGTTACGCGCGCTTTAGCCAAAGGCCATCTAGGATGTGTGACCTCCTGTGGTAGTCCTGGCTACCAGGTGCAAGCCTCGGAGGTGATGAATGACGCTATGTGAGATTCAATTCACTAGTTTTAATACCACTTCTTCACCCCTGTGAGCATCACCTGATGCAATGAGTGCTAAGTGGACTATTCAAAAATCATGAGAAATTAGTCAGTCACGACTACTTCTCATGGAAATGGTCATAGATGAATGACTTACTTAACAGAGTTGAATCCCAGAAAATGATATCTAATATAATGCATTGTGAAAACCCCTCAATACTTAAATTCAAAAGAGTGAAGGGAACTCTACTTGAATGGTTCATGATGCATAATACTTGGTAAGGTTTTGCAAATGGGGTAGCAAGCTATGTGGGCATGATTGTGGGGGAAAATCCACATTTAAGCATGCTTGAGCTAGAGGCAATCCGAGACGGGTGACCTCCCGGGGTAGTCTTGGCTACCGAATGCAAGCCCCGAAAGTGATGATTGACGCTATGTGAGATTCATTTCACTAGTTTCAATCCCACTTCTTCACCCCTATGAGCATCACCTAATGTAATGAGTGCTAAGTGGACTATTCAAAAATCATGAGAAATTAGTCAGTCACGACTACCTCTCATGGAAATGGTCATAAATGAATGAATTATTTAACATACTTGAATCCAAGAAAATGATATCTAATATAATCCACTCTGAAAACCCCTCAATATTTAAATTCAAAAGAGTGAAGGGAACTCTACTTGAATGGTTCATGATGCATAATACCTGCTAAGGTTCTGCAAATGGGGTCGCAAGCTAAGTGGGCTTGATTGTGGGGAAAACTCTACAATTAAGTGTGCTTGAGACATAGGCGATCTAGGATGGGTGACTTCCCGGGTGGTCCTGGCTACCAGGTGCAAGCCCCGAAAGTGATGATTAACGCGATGTGAGATTCATTTCACTAGTTTCAATCCCACTTCTTCATCCCTATGAGCATCACTTGTTGCAATGACTGCTAAGTGGGCTCTTAAAAAATAATGAGAAATTAGTCGGTCATGACTACCTCTCATGGAAATGGTCATAGATGAGTGACTTACATAACATAGTTGAATCCCAGAAAATGATATCTAATTTGAATTTAAATTATTATTAATTTATTTTAAATTTAAAATATTTGAATTTAATATTAAAATTAGATTTTAAAAATATTTCAAAACATATTAGGAAAAAGAAAATGGCTGAATTTGTTTATAGTATCTATATGATAATATGACATAAAAATGAGCATCTAATATGTATATATTCAAAATTTGCTAACTTTAACTTCTAGTGATGAATCAAATTTGATTTCACTTGACATGATTCAAATGAATCCATCATAGGTATTTATCATTTTTAACTTAGCCATTAGCCCAAAATAATTTAACATGCACACACTAAATTTGTACTTCTCTAGATTAAACTTAACTTGGCTGACACTTAATTTAATTAATCAACTCACACTCTACATCTGAATTACATTTAACTCTGTTTATCTCTTCATACATTACTAACTCAAACTTAATTTAGTAAAATCACACTCTACATCTGGTTTACACTTAACTCAGCTTATCTCTTAATTACTCTTTCCAACCAAATGACTATCCAATATGCATATAATCAAAAATTTCCAGCTTTCACTTCCAAGATGCACAATATGTAGTTTTTCCACTGCGGAGGCTAGAGTTGCAAATGCATGTTATCAATATTTCCACTCCAAATATCATACTGCAACCTGAATTGATATGAAAACCCATGAAATATATGAACTATGACCCAAAGGCTGAGGAATATCTCCAAGCAAAATTTCTTCCAATGTGCATGAGTAGATATGTGGCTCAATTATCACTTCATAGATGCACGTCCAAAAAATCAACTCAATTTTAGCATATTTCTAAACATTGGGTCTGAACAACAAATTCTTACTATTACTTTCTCCAGCTAGAGCCGTATGGGAGAATTATCATACTTTCTTCTCATCTTACCATCTCCAAAGATTTGGATATCTATTCTCATGTCACGCTGTCTGATATTAACATGAAAATAATTTCCCATAACAGCTGGGTTGTTAAATATATCAAGAGCATACATATGAAAACATAAAAAGAAAACTAATGAACAAAAATAAGAGAAGTCTGATTGTCAGGCCATGAGCTGAACTCTCATTGGAATCTCATATCCTCATAGGAACAATGAATACATTATTATATAGCTGACATACTTCTAATTTGATTATCCATTATTTGACTAATTTACTATCCCTAATAATTTGGTGAATGATAATTGACTAATCTATAAATTTACTACCTTAATTCTGATAAATCAGAACACAAAATTTGTTGGTTAATTTGTCATCAATTACATAGCTTATTTTAAGCATTATCCTCAACACTCCCCCTTAATGCTTAATGAGGTGATTCCAAGCATATCCCTCATGTATTCGAACTTCCCTTTATGTAGTGCTTTGGTAAATATATCTGCAAGTTGTTCATTTGTTGTACAAAACTTTATTTCAATTTCTCCTTTTGCCACATAGTCTCTTATGAAATGATACTTGATATCAATGGGTTTGGTGCGATTATGTAACACTGGATTTTTAGTTATGGCAATGGTAGACAAGATATCACAGTAAATAGTTGTGGCATATTTTGGTTCTTGTTTTAGATCTAATAATACTTTCTTCAACCAATATGCTTCACATGTTGTTTTTGTTGCAATATACTCTACCTCTGTAGAAGATAATGAAATAGTTGGTTATTTCTTTGAACAACATGATACTACACCTGATCCAAGGCTGAATACATAATCTGAAGTGCTTTTTCTATCATCAAAATATCTAGCCTAGTCACTATCTATATAACTAACCAACCCAAAATTATTTGATGAAGTATACCAAATTCCATAATTTCTTGTTCCACAGACATACCTCAAAATTATTTTTGCTACTCCAAAATGAATCTTACTTGGACTTTGCATGAATCTAGAAAAAAAACCCATTGCATGCATAATATTAGGCCTAGTGGTAGTAAGATACAAAACAATTCCTACGAAACTCCTATAGGATTGAGAATCTACCTTTTCAGCTCCAACTCCTACAAAAAAAAATTCATTTGTATTCATGGATGTGCTCATGGGTTTACAACTTCCCACTTTCAATTTTTTAAGAAGATTTGAAACACATTTTTCTTGTGAAATAAAAATTCCATCATTCATTTGTGTTAATTCTATGCCCAGGAAATAATGGAGCAAACCCAAATCACTCATTTCAAATTCAGTCATCATAGCCTACCTGAACTCTTCCACTAATAAATCACTTGAAGATGTGTATATCAAGTCATCTACATATAAGCACACAATTATTATATCATTTCCATTTGACTTTATATATATTTTTTGTTCATTTTCACTTCTATTAAATCCCTTTTCCAAAAAAGTGTCAATTCTACTGTACCATGCTCTTAGAGCTTGTTTAAGACCATAAAGAGCCTTTTTCAGTTTGTAGACTTTGTGTTCATTTCCTGTGTCTTCATATCCTTGGTGCTGGTGGACATATACATCCTCTTTCAACTCACCATATAGAAAGGATGATTTAACATCAAATTGATAAACTAACCATTTATATTGTGCTACTAATGCCAAAACAGTTCTAATTGTATCAAATCTTGCACTAGGAGAATATGTTTCATTGTAGTCAATACTTGGTTGTTGAGCATATCCCTTTCCTACTAACCTTGCTTTGTGCCTTTTTATTGATCCATCAGCTGCATACATGGCTTTATACAACCATTTCACCCCAATGACTTCTTTTTCAGCAGGAGGATCCACAAGCTCCCATGTTGCATTCTTTTTAATCACTACCATCTCTTCATCCATTGCTTTGCACCAAACTAACTCTTTTAATGCATCTTCAAAAAATCTTGGCTTTGCTTCAATCTGAGACATCAAGGAAAAATTAGTGTAACCATAAATTTCATTTAAACATTTTGTCTTCTTTGGAGGAGGACTTGGACTTGAAACAGGACTTGAAGTAGTAGAAGATGATGGAGTGGATGTGGCCTCTGAAGTATTTTGATTACTGGATGGATTTGTAGAAACAAAAGATTCATCTTCTTCTACAATAATACTTTGAGTTTGTTGTTGCACATCATGATTCCACAACCATTATTCTTTCTCATCAAATAACACATCATGACTAATCATTAATTTTTCAGTTTCTGGATTGTATAATCTATAACCTTTGGTTTCCTCACAATATCCAATAAAAATACATTTCATACTTTTATCATCAAGCTTTCTTCTCTTTCAATAGAAACATGAGCATAGGCAATGCAACCAAAGACTCTTAAATCAGAAATATTGGGTTTTCACCCAAACGATGCTTCATAAGAGGTAATATTTTCCATACTCCTTGTTGGGCATGTATTAAGAAAATAAACAAATGTAGTTACAACTTCAACACAAAAAATGTATGGAAGGTTTTTACCTTTCATCATGCTCCTGGCCATCGCAACAATTGTTCTATTCTTACGTTTAACAATGACATTCTATTGGGGAGTATAACTAGTTGTCAATTGCCTTTGAATGCCATTCATTTTACAATAAGAATCAAACTTATTAGAAGTGAATTCTCCCCCTCTATCTGTGTGTAATGTTTTTAGACAATAACCACTTTGCATTTCCACAAAAGCTTTAAATTGTTGAAATATGACAAATGCATCAGATTTTTATTTAATGAAATATACCCATGTTCTTCTACTAAAATCATCCACAAAAATAACCACTTTGTGTTTCCACAAAAGCTTTAAATTGTTGAAATATGAAAAATGCATCAGATTTTTCTTTAATGAAATATATCCCTGTTCTTCTACTAAAATCATACACAAAAATAATGAAATACTTATTTTTGTTGAGAGACAAGGATTGCATAGGACCACATATATTTGTATGCACCAGTTCCAATGGTTTACTTGCTCTCCATGATTTTCCTACTAGAAATGAATCTCTATGTTGCTTACCAATAATACACCCTTCCCATACTTTATCAATAGAACCAATAAGTGGTAACCCTTTGACCATTTGCTTGTTATATAAAAATTTCAAGCCTTTCATATTCAACTGTCGATACCTTATGTGCCATAGCCATGAACTATCATCATAAGCAATATTTAATGTTGCACTTGCTTCACAAGGGAGATTGAAAGAAAAAATTATGTTTTGCAACATATGAGTCTTAGCAATAATTTTGCTGTGATCATTTTTATCATATATTATGCATTTCTTGTCCTTGAAAACAATTAAATATCCCTTTTCAAGAAGCTGCCCCACACTCAACAAATTATGTGCTAGACCAGGAACATATAAAACATCATTAAGGTGCTTTGGTTTTCCTTGTTTTGTCTTCACAGCAATTGTTCCCTTACCTTTAGCTTCAACTGGCTTGTCATCTCCCAACAGTACATTAGATTTGTAGATTCATCTATCTGCACAAAGCCATCTTTGTTTCCTGTCATGTGACTGCCGCAACCACTATCCATAAGCCACACTTCATTAAAAACATTATTAGTTGAATCAGAAGCCAAGAATAAAGTGCCAAACTCTTCTTTATCTTCAGAAAAACTAGCTTGTTGTGTTTGTTTTTTCCAACAATTTCTTTCATAATGGACAAATATTTTACAATAAAAACACTAAACTTGGGATTTATTAAATCTTTTACCTCCATCACTGTCATCATTACCTCTTCCTTTATTTTATGTAGAAAAAAGTCTTCCTCAACCTTTGCCTCCTCTGTATGTTTTTCCTCTTCCTCTTCCTCTTCCAAAAGCATTATGGCTTTCCTCATGAGAGGAACCACTTTTGTCTTTGAAAATATTTCCTCTTGCTTGAAAAGATTGCTCAATAGATTTTTCAGAAGATCTATTGATTCTTTGCTCTTGAGATTGAAGAGACCCCATTAGCTCATTCATAGACAATTGAGTTAGATCCTTAGATTTCTCAATAGCACAACAACCCCATCAAATTTGGCAGGCAAACTTCTTAAAATCTTCTCAACAATTTTTTGATATTTTAAATCTTCTCCATAAGACTTAATTTCATTCACTATACTCATTACTCTATTGAGAATATCTTGAATAGATTCAAAGTTTTGCATGCACAAAGTTTCAAATTCTCTTCTTAAGGACTGCAACTTAACAATTTTTACCTTACCAGTGCCTTGATATGATTGCTGCAAAACATCCCATGCCTCCTTTGATTTTGTTACTCCAACTAGTCTCGGGAAAATAGAATCATGTACTACTTGCTGGATTAGGAAGAGAGCCTTTGAATATTTCTTATGATTTTCCTTTAGTTGGTTTCTTTGTTCTTTAGTCCAGTGGGCAAGTATTTGAGCATCTGGTTCTGTATAGCCATTCTCTACGAAATCCCACAAATCTTGTGAGAGAAACAATGTTTTCATCTTAATGCTCCAAAAACCAAAGTTCTCACCTTTAAACACTCAGATTTGTCGTTGAGAAATATTCATATTGTTGGCCATTGTTGCTAACTGCTGAGAACTCCCACCAATAACTTGAATCTGCACAGGCTTCACAAAATTATGAAAAATCTTGTGAATGACTTTCACAAACTTTTGAAACCTCCTGCCAACAACACACACTTTACATATAAATCAGCTCTCTTAACCTAGCTCTAATACCATGTTAAATCTATCAAGATCATACATATGAAAACATAAACAAAACTAATGAACAAAAATAAGAGAATTCTGATTCTCAATCCATGAGCTGAACTCTCATTGGAATCTCATATCCTCATAGGAGCAATGAATACATTATTATATAGCCGACATATTTCTAATTTGATTATCCATTATCTAACTAATTTCCTGTCCCTAATAATTTGTTGAATGATAACTCACTAATCTATATATTTGCTGCCTTAATTCCGATAAAATAGAACACAAAATTTGCTAGCTAATTTTTCAACAATTACATAGCTTATTTTAAGCATTATCCTCAACATGGGTTGTCCATACCCATAGGATAGGATAGTACTGTTCAATATTCTGGGAAATAGGGCATGTTTACACTGTGAATATTGTTTACTTTTGGTTGACCATCAATGCGGTCCTCTATAGACAATATATTAGATTTGTGATAGGGATAATAAACCCCATAAGGTCAAAGTGATGTATCACCTGCTTGCAAATAGGAACTTTTGCAAGAGAAAAAAACGTTAAAACACACACACTTAGTTACTTTCTTTCTGTCTTTTTTTTCCCTAAATATACCTATACCAATTTATTGATAGTTTTAAACATTATAGTTCCTTAATTGAATTTATAAAAAAATAAAAATACTATTATTCTTACAGAAATTTGATTACTAATAATATAATTTTCAAAATTATAAAAACTAACCTAGATCCATCTTAATTCGGGATATACCAAAACTTTGAGAGAGATCAACTCTCAAGAAATTTGATCCCTATCGACACTTGGTAAATATCTAATCAAAATAGATCTGGTGGTTTAATCATTAATTATAATTATAAATAAAGTATATTTATTTTTCATTTAAACCAACATCTAGGCTCATGCTGGAAAGATTCCTTTTATGTAATTAATTTTTTATTAACTTTAATAATTGTGAAAGTTGGGAGAAAGAAAAAAATCATTTATTTATTTTACATTCTTTAAAGTTATTAAAAAAATATGAATTTGTTTAATTTTTTTCTTCTAAACATGTGATTTTTTTTTTTTAAATTAACAATTAAATTATAAATCTTTAAGTCAAGTCTGATGAGCAGAACGAGTTGAGGATGGGCCTAGTCAGCAAGGCCACAAGGAGTGGTTGTGCCATGTGCTAGGGGAGGAGGGACATGCTAAAAGAATCCAATGACCAAGTGACTTTGACGACTTAGATGAGTGTGATTTTGACTACTTAAATATCCCTAGTGTGACAAATCAAACCTACAATTCTATATTAAATACAAAACCTTATATTAATTAAACAAAATCAATTTAATTAATAATAATTTCCAATTTACATATAACCATTCATGTTTATAAACCATAACAAACGGGACTATCATATTACAAACCCATAACCATAAAATAATACAATTAAACACAGTTAAAAACTCATAACCGACCACCATGACAAAGTTAACCTATGTATTAAAAAAAGGTAAACCGATAAAAATAAACGAATTGAACATCAACAGCCCATAAAACCATCACAAAAATTAAAATCCACGAATATAACCCTAAGATCGAGGTAGTATCCCCATGAGCTCCGTGCAAGTCTATTCTAATTACATGAACGTAGACTTTTTCAGTGAAGATGCAGAGGATGTCATATTGAATTCATTGTTTTCGGCCATTAAAAGGATGACCACATGAGTCCCCTAACCATGATCAAGTTGGAATTGGAAGTGGACAAGTAAACCAATAAGAATGTGACATGGATTCCAGATTTTATGAACACCAAGTTGGACCTCATTTTCCAAGGATTTTTGTACCTCAAGGGTTTTTGTACCTGGATAAAGTCTTAAAGTATGATGGGACCCAGATTACAAATCCTGGTAGCATTATTATCTGACCAGTTCGAATTGAATAATGTGTATGGTAGCATTATTATCTGAACATTTTGAATTGAATAATGGGGAGAGGACAATAATATTTTCGTTTGGGGTTGTGTGAAAGCACATGTGATAAAGCACTAAAAATATAAATAAAGGATCACATCCTATTCCAAGGTCAGGTCTTCTCTCGCCGGGCTCGAGCAGAGCTCGTGTAGCGAGAGACATCTCAGGGGTCCTGTAATTGGTAGAGGTCTTGGGTTAGAAACAGCCTAGGACCAATACATGCAAAACATCTATGTGATTTGTTTTGGGTTAAAGCCGAGATGAATATGAAGCCTAATATTCTAATGGGGAGGTACGATTTCAGGCGCCTGCTGGAGCAAGGGGCGTTTGGGCAAGGTCTACCACACCCCAAACGCCCATATTAAAGTGGTAAAGTCCGCTAGTTTCAATAGAGAGAGATTTCTACTTAATCTGCTCACCTGTGGCCTAGTAGACCTTGTCCAACGTCCCTTGCCGCAGCAGGGGCCCTAATCCGTACCTCCCGATCATAATATTGGGCTTCATCTTCATGTCGGCTGTAATCCAAAACAAATCACAAAGCTGTCTTGCATATATTGTGTCTGTACTGTTTCTCTAAAGCGAGAACTTACTCTTCGACACGCTCTCTATGCTGCGTGGTTCAATCTCTCTGTGTTGTTCAAGAACGATTTCGAAGTTCACATCGTCTCAGGCTGCGTCGAGTAGAAGCTGTAGGAGATTGCGAGTTTGCTTCGTTTCAGATTCAAAAAGTGAAAGAACTTCAAGATGAAAGTGCAGGCTCCGAGAAGGGTTGGCAGAGAAGTTGTCTATTGATGCTCGTCGTGGTGGAGTTTCGTAGGACTGGCGATGATACAGTGGAATACAGTAAGCTCTGCAGCCAAGATCTGAAGTCAAGCTTCAAGGACAGTGACTGGACATGGGATGGTGACAGTCAGCAGAATGAGCAATAGACACTCCCTTTACATACATGTATCTCTTATACAGAGATAATCCGAAAGCAGTGATTAAAACGCTTTATCTTCAATCTCCTTGTAGATAGGAAGAAGCTTTATATGATTTCGATGGCAATGTCAAACACCGTGAGACTGTATTTCGCGGTGATGATGTAAAACCTGTTTCAATGGATATGTATATGATTTTACATGAAATTAAATGAAATAGTTTGAGATTCATGTAATGTATCTTATCTTTAAGAAATAGGTTAAATATTTTGTTCGAAAGGTTAAATATTAATGTTTATAAATTTGTTTATTTTTTTATTATAAAATTTAAAATACATCTTTAATTCATATTGTATTATGAGTAATATTTAATATCGTTAATGAAATATAAATAAAAATTATAAGTATATTAATATATTTTGAGAGAGAATATTTAAATTGTGAGAAATTCCAAAAAATTTGAATGATTAAATATTTATATTTGGTGAACAAATCATCACATTGGAACACCATCTATCACAACGGAATGAAATAATCGACAAGCTAGTGTTAATAGGTCTTCAAGGAAAAATTTAAGAGAAATTCAAATAGCCATTAGGGTAAAAAAAAAATCTAAATTTAATCCATGTAAGTCAAAGGTAGTTAGTTAATAAAATTATTAAGATAAAATAAGAAGGGTAAAATCAAGTTAAGTTATTAAAAACTAATAATATAAGATATTAAATAATTAGATAGTTTTTCAAATATATAATTAATGATTAATTATTGAGATGTTAGGTAAAAACTAAAAATAAAAATAATTAAAGAAGATGTTGAAAGGTCAAGACCTTTTACTAAATTATTGAACATTTAAAACATTTTCGGAAGAAATCATGTTTGGTCCACGGGAACCAACTAGTGTGATAAGGCAAGAGGTTAAATAGGAAGATAGGTCATCCTAACCAGGGTAGGAATTTGGATTTCTCTTTACCCATCATACATTTTTTTTTTGACGTTTTGGGTACTTATGCTTCCCGTCAAGAAACGTTATATTAAAAATTTTGCCCTTCAAAAGTGATGTTCTCATAATAAATTAACCCTTCACTAATAAATTTCTGATTAAAAAATTACTATTCAATAAATAATTATGTTGAAAATTTTCATATATTTATCGTAAGGAAAAAACCGAAATTTGAAAAACCTCAATTGTGGAGGTTTCAATAAAAAGTGTTGAACATTTAAAATTTGCTCATTTAAAATATATAATCAGTCCAAGGTAAAACCGAAATTCGAACATAAAGCCCTGTCTTTTTGGACAAACTTATAAAATTTTAATATATTAAATTTTTTGATGCCGTGTCCTTTTAACCTAGTTTATGTTTTTTTGTTATATTAAAAACGCATCAAAATAAACTATTCAATTTTAAAAATATAATATTATTGTAATATTCTTATTCATCCGATTTAATATACTATTGCAGTATTCTTGTGCATCACGTTAATCAATCCTCCTTGAGGAAATAAAAAGTAATATATTTTTATTATAATTAACTAATTTTTAAATTAAAAATAATATTAATTTTTAATATAATTAATTATTAGTTATGTTTTCAAAACTTTCTATTGTAATGATTTTATTATTTTAAAATCCTTTATTGTCTTAACATCTATATTATTAACCATTCAGCGAAAATAACAAATATATTTAAAAAATAAAATTGATTTTGCATCTGAAACAGGGTTAGAGATTTTGTACCTGCGTGTTTGCCCAAAAGCGCAGTGAATGCATCTGACAACTGCACATAGAGTAAGTAAACACGTACGAATAAGCGATCTCAAACTATTGTTTCTTCAATGTACAGTTTCTTCCATGTTAATCTCAATTGGAAAAATAAGTAAACCTGTCTCTTCAATGATATCTCAGTTGGAAAAATCACACAATAATAGCATACCACAATTGTGTTTTATTTTTATTTACACAGTAACGCCTAAAAGATAAAACCCCAAAAAGTTGCCTGCAGATGAAAATAAGAAGAAGTAATTTTGCTCAAAAGAATAATTGAAACATAGATGAGAGCCACCAAAATATATTTAAAAGAGGGTTTTCTTAGTTACCTCCTCAAACCCTCTTTGCATCGAGAATCCTTCTTAATATTACCGTGAAAATTCTTAGCAAGAATTAAATCATGAACAAGAGTCACCGAATAGTTAAAGGGGTTTCCCAACCCCTCTTTCCATCTGGAATTGATTACAAAATCCCTCTCACTATAATTACAGTGGAAATTCTCAGTAAAAATTGGAGCCTGAACGACAGCCACCAAATATTTAGAATGGGGTTTTCTCGGTTACCTCTACATCAGGAATGAATCACAATCAATCACGAAGACCGTGGAAAATTCTAATTGCATGTTCAAAAATTTTTACAGAATTATGATATGAAAAGAATCATACATGAATGAAAATACCCCAACCGTAAAGAATGGGAGTCCACATAAACCAATCTGAAATATGTGAAGTCCCTTAGTCTTTATGCCCATGAGGATTGCGCATATCCCCTTCGTCCTTCGCACTTCCCTTGTCTCTTATGTGAAGAGCTCTTCAAGCGAAAGTCGATGAGTGAAATGAGCTCTTTCTTCACTCATATATATACGTTTCCTTCCTCATGTTAATGTTAAGGGGGTTGCTTATTCATGGCCGACCTCCCTTTATTACATGTAAAGCCCACGTATATCATACATGCCCCACATAATTCATGTCGGCTTTAGAATTTAGAATTTAGCATATTTTCAATTAAAAAACTTGCCCAAAAAATACCCTGCTCTATGAAAAATAAAGGGGCGTAAGTTGTAACTATACCAACGATGATTAGAATTTATCATATTTTCAATTAAAAAAACTTGCCCAAAAAATACCCTGTTATATGAAAAACTTGCCGCGTAAGAACGTTTGGTGCGTAAAACGTTTTGGAAAAAGTTCCAAACATCAAAAATCCGTCTTTAACTCTTCCAGGCACGTCACTCAAAACGGGGAATGACAAATTCCAGCCATCAAATACCTGCAAAAAAGCCTTATGACGGGCAAAATGCCTGTCAAATTCCATTCCTAGACCCCATGTAACCCGAGTCAAGGCTGCCCTTGTTGTCGATTGCACTATACAAAAAATAAATAAATAAATTCATATGAGTCTTGAGTTTTATCGAATTTTAAATTATTTAGATCATTTTTAAATTGGGAAAAACTCAAATAAACATTATTTTATAGTTATTAGAAATTCAATGATAATAAAACTCAAATCATATAGGAAGTATCTTATATTTTATTATTTTGGAATGAGGAAAAAGGTTAATAACATCATTTTATTATTATTAGAAATAAGATATAGTGAAATTATGGTCATATATGAAATATATAGTAATATTTTGCATTTAATCAAATTTGTAATTAAAAGAACAAAATAAAACAAAACATTTTTTCAAAAAATGTTTACTATTTTAATCTATATATGTTTCATTATATACTACATGACACTACTTCACCATGTGTTATAACTCTACGTATTCCAGTGATACCATTTGTATACATTAACACATAAGTATATCATGTAATATATTCAAATGCTTATTTTTTTTTCTTAAAGATGTCGAATTAAAATAATCTATTTATAAATATATCTTTTATCAAATATTTTAAATATTATTTTGTTTTTAAATATTTTTAAATATTATGACACATATTTTCCACTAAAGTTGTAAAGAGCCTTTTACTTTTCAAAATGAAATTATGTAAAATATCACATCAAATGGGCCACATCGGATATCAAAGTCTAATTATTTATTGCTATCTCTTTAATTTTTCATTATTTTCATATTTTTATGTTGAAAAATGTGGAATGATAATTTAATGTATTAATCTATAATTAGTAATTAAAGTTTTAAATTTATTTAATTAAGATTAAAAAATATTAAAATTTTTAGTGAATATTAAATCATTATCATTTTATATATATAGTTTGATATTAAATTCATTTTATATTATTTTTATATTAAAAATGTTTAAAATTAAAACTTTAATATATACTTTTCTCTATTAAATTTATTAATATTTTTCTCATTATAAGCCTTTATTTATATTAAATCATAAAAATTTATTTAATATATTTTATATTAACCTTAAGATAATTAATAATATATATAAATAAATAATATAAAATATTATATTATATTTTAATTAATTCTTTTTATTTGATACCATTTCCATCTAAATTTATTAGGAATCGTTGAGAAACCCTTTCTAGAGAATTATCTTTATGAAACATTCGGAGTTTTAAATCTTGATCTTGATTTTATTAAATAAAATTTTTTTAAAATAATATATAATAGTTTTTAAATAAAATATTAAATCAATTTATAAATAGTTAATATGTTTTAAACTTTAAAACTAAAAAATTAATAATAAGTTTTTATTATTAATTTTTTTTTTTTCTAAGTAAAATTACTTTATTAATATAAAAAGGATAAAGTTACATCTAGACCGTAGTAAAAAACTTCTTTGTGGGAGCAGCAGAGAAAAGCAGAGACACTGTCCATAACAGAAAGTTGAACTGTGAACTAGAATTCAAATCCCAGGCAGGGGAGCAAGTACTTCGTTTGCAAAAAATCCAAGAAAAAACATGCATATTAACCCATATCCTGCAGATGCAAATCCATTGATACGTATGAGCCAAAAAAAGCCCGCTTTTATGGGCCACATTACAGGAGACAGAAGTAACAGAGAGAGATCTACACATTTGGGCGCTCTTCCACTATTCGACACCAACTAAACTCAGGAAGTTCCCTATCACAAGCCACTTCAGCTTCATCCCTGGCGCGAACAACTGCAACATTAGAAGGACCAGGAGCCTCTGTTTCCATCGCCATGTCCGAGGTAAAGTGAATTGGGATCTCCGGAACCTGCAAAGTGAGAGGATTCTGCATAAAGACAGAGGCAGGGCCTTCTTGCTGGGAACTAGACTCGCCCACCGCTTGGGCTTCTTCATGAAAGATCACAGAGGTATGGGCCGTTATCCTAGGTCGATTCTTAGTGCAATTAAAAGAGAAAATCGCAGAGCCGAAAGAGGGAGACGCCAAGGAATCAGGAGGGTAGTGGCTAGGGAGATGGAAGCGCCCTCTCCCACTTCGAGTGCGGGGATAATGATTGGCAGTAAGCTCACTGGAGAGGGAAGGAGAGGTGGAGGTCGTGCTGGAAGGCGCACGCCGAGGAGTTCCCCTACGGCTCCTCATCCTATGGCGAAGACGGGGCATCACAGAGACCACAACAACTCTATTGAAACCGAACAGTTCACCCACCGCCCTCGAGCTTGGGCTGATCAAAAGAGCATCAGAACGAGGGCAAGAGGCCTCCCGAAGACACCTGCGAAGAGACGGAGGCGTCTTCTTCGAATAGGCTGAGCATAATCAGACCCACAGGGCGACAGACCAAGACCGACTAAAGCCAGACCAGCACAACACCATAAACACCAGAAGAATCCCATTGCTAAACATGAATTTATCATTCACCATCCTGCCTCGAATGACACTCATCATAACTACTGCATTGAATTGAGTCGATGCATCACTCAGACCAGAGCGTGAGAAGGCGGTTAGGAAATCGGCGGACAAACTGTGCGGATCAATGCCATCTGAAGTGAAGCAAATGCTCCCGATGATCCCTGTATGCCAAGGATTTAACTGCATCGTTTGATATGCCATGTGGTACAGGGCGGGTAGGTGTCATCTCACCTCGCCCCACCCTTGTCCCATCATCTGTTCCTGCTGATTAGTCACCCGCATCCAGGGATTATTAAATATTTTAGATTTAATATATATATATATATATATTAATATTTTTTTAATAATAAAAATTTTACACTAAATTTTTTATTTACAAACACTTTAAACCTATCAATTTTTAAACCTAGTTATTCAAAAAATATATAGCCATTTTTTTTATCATTATTATTAAAACAACTTTTTTATTCCACTTATATAGTACACCCCAAGAAAAAGTTACCACATAACTTCTAAGCATGAAAGAATCTTTCGGAAGAGAGAAAGCATGCCATATAATTAACCATTTATGTTTGACTTATGTTTATAAAAGAGTGAAAGAGTGCCAGCCTTATTATTAGTGTTCACAAGAATATGAATATATTTTTTCCTAGACAAGAAATCATTTTTTCATTATAAAAAGGGAGTACACATATGAATATATATAATACAACAAAACCTCAACGATAAATATCATGAATATTCATAAAGGTATTTAAATAAAAGTTACTAATTCAGATGATGATAGAAGAGTTATCAATAACATAAAAATTTCGTATTATTGGCATAATTTATATCGTTTAGTCCTAAAACATATATAGACACAAAATTGTATTTACAAAAGAAAAATTGTTTAAAAATTGAATGATAAAAAATTTATTGGGTTCATGAAAATTTAAGAGAAATGGCAAACTGGCTAACTGCAGATCTTTGGGAGTCTCGAATGATCGTCTCCTCAAAAGTTGAAAACCTTTTTGTTCTTCAAAAAAGATGCATCCTTCCTCCACCTACAATGTCTTTTTGGACAAGAGGTTTGCCTGTTGATTCCATTCTCTCAAAATGCGCTGGAAGAATAAACTTTGAAAGAGACCTTTGAGATGTTGGATACGATCCATCCATTTCTTTAGAGAGAGGACCCTCAAATGGCCATTTCTAGACAACCAATCTACCACACTCTTAGAATCACCATAGCCACGTAGACTGTTTTGAAAATAGCAACAAGAAATGCTAAATATAGAAGTGCTAAATTTAGCACTACTATAAATAGCATTTCGGGATACCCTCCTATTTTAGTTAGTCCCTGAACTAAAATAGAGAATTAAAATTCGAATTTCATCTTAGCAGCTGTTTGTAAAATAATTAATTAATTCATCTTGAGTTAATTAGTTGTAGAAAATCATGAAGTCTATGGGAAGACATGCAACAGTTTCTCCATTGATTGAGGAATTTATCCATTAGTTAAAGAGATAAGGATGAGTTGTAATTAGTTGGCTCAGTTAACTGAGTCAAGTCCAGTTAGATTAGTTCAAATAGTTTTTTAAACTAATTATGAGTTTAGTTAGTTAATGCATGCATGCATGTAATTGTTGCACTTCAGATAACTGAATATTCTCTCATAAATAACTCATGCATGTCAATTCAGTCAGAGACCTAGTTGAGATCAGATGGAGGGACAGTGTACTATCAGTTGCAGGAATATTCCATTGTGAATATCTCTTGCATGCAGAAGGAATTCATTCCTTGGAGATTGTGCAGTTACTTCTTTAGTTTAGTGAGTGTGTGATGAGGCCAATCACACAGGTGGCATCATTAGACCCCAAGAAAAACTACGCAAGGAAATAGGAGGCTTGGAGGGCTGAGGGAAGGCATATCTTGTGTCTATATAGTCTGTGAGTTGTATTGTTTGATTACAGAGAGAGCATGATAGCTTGTGAGCTGATTCTTTTTGTAACTTGAACATATTTCCACTTGTATGATAATACAGAGATTGGGGTTTTAGGCTAAGGCTTTCCCCGGGTTATTCTTCTATGTTCATGTGTGATTGATTTCTCATTCTCAGTTATATGTGTTCTAATTAATCTTACTCATATTCGATTAAGCTTCCGCAAAGTTTGTTGTAGAAGTAGATCTTGTATTTTGCTTTAGTATATTGCATAATTTGTTGATTTAAAGTGGGAATTTCTATAGAGTGGATATGTTCAATGAGGCTGCAAAAAATAAAAGGGTCTAAGCAACTGACACTTCTGCTTTGGTGCTTGACCCTGCACAAGAGTTCAACCAAAAATGAAAGTACACATTGCCTGGAAGGAAAATGGTAGCACCCCCTCCACACACCCTGGATTGATAAGCTCCATAAAGAACCCAACATTTTCATATAAGGAGCTAGGAGGAAAGAAAAAGGATTAGCTTCTATAAGGCTTCCAAGGCTTAACATAATCCGAGAAGGAACCCAAAATCTGGGCCAGGATGTTAGTAGTTTCTTTGGGTCTACCTTCAAAGATGAATTTATTCCAGACTTTCCAAATTCCCCACGTAATGAACATGGGTAACTCGTTGAAAATTCCCATGTTTTGTTCCCATCAGAGAAGGAAACGATCTAGAGGTGCCAGTGGGTCCATGTTATGAATGTTTAATGCCTCGAGGACTTCTGACCAGAGGTAACTGGAGAAGTCACATTTAAAAAATAAGTGAATTACTTATTTTGAATCTCTTGAGCACAGAACACTTATATTCATCACATATAGTCCTTTTCGCAACAAACGATCCCAAGTTTGGATTCAGTTTTCTAATTTCAGTAATATAAAGAATTTTAATTTTGGAGCAATAGGTCATTCCCAAGTTTTTAAATGCCACCAACTAACCTTTTGCATTGGATAACACTCATATATGGCACAATAAGCATGGTGAGCAGTGATATGCCCAGAAGAGGAGTTTGAAGCCCAAATGGAAGAATTTTCCTCCTCCGTTAGAGTAAGACTACAAACATGAAGGTCTTTTATAAAATTGTCCCATTCCACAACAATTGGACCCTGTAGTCCCAAATGAAGAGCGCTTTTCCACCTACCAGTTGAATATTTCTCCAAGAAGAACATAAAGCCTTGACGAATTCTAGTAACACCTCGAGAATTGAGTTGGTTGGTGAGCTCAAAAGATAAATAGGAGACAAAAGATCCCCCAATAATAGGAGAATATCAAAATTTGACCTGATTACCATTACCAACCTTCTATATCACCCAATTTTTGATCCAAGGAACAATAGTCACCATTCCCCTCCATACATTTGATCCAACACTATAAGAGGGAGGCCTAAAAGACCAAACCAATCCATAATGAATTGGTTGTGTAAGTATTTTTCCAAACTTATTCTGCCCCAAATGCAAATATCTATGATTTCCCTCTAAGTACTCTTCATAGTTAGAGAAATAATGAACTAGTGGATGTTTTTAAACCCCCACCCACCCCGGTGCTTAGGTTGGATAAGTGTATACCACTTTTCCAAATGGCGGCGTACACATATGATTTTGTCATTCCATAGAAAATTACTCATGTGTTGATGAATCTTATGGACAATAGACTTTTCCATCTTTGCAAGAGAAAACCAAAACACAAGTATACTTTACAATGCCAATTTGATCAGATTCATTATGCTCCCTATTGAGAGCCATCTATAGCATCAATTTTTCACCTTTCCTTCAACGTATTTTAATACCTAGCCCTAATCCTCCACCATATAACAATTTGGTTTGAGGAAAAATCCCAAGTATAGAAAACCATGGTCCAATGGAGACATGTTATATGGAAACATAGTTTCAATGTGCTAGATAGTATGCGTTGAGACATTATTATAATTGTTGGCTTAGGGGGTCCTAACCTAGGTTCAAAGTTAGTTGCGCCAACCAACAAAACCCTACATTGTTGGCCCTTTCGATAACAACCCACATGGCGTAGAAGACAGTCTCACCCGAAGCAGTATTAGGGGATGCAAGAACCACGTTTCTGCATCCAGAGATGAAGGTGATGTCTTCCAGCGCCTTGGATCTGCCTCCACGTAGATCGATAGAATTCTAGGGCTCATTACTGTAACTCAGTTAAAGCAGCCTTTAGACCTTCGCGAATGTCCACGATCCGTCCATGCAGACCTTAAACAATTAATTTACCTACCTATGCGCATCAAAAAGTAACCCTAAACTAGAGTTCACATATGTTATAGACATTTTTGGGCACTTCAACCCCAATCATAAATGTCCATAAACTGAGGGCTCCTAAGTCTCTAAAAGTGTTGCTTCACTGCCTAAAGGAACAAGGTCAGCTGATTACATCGTCTCCCAGAAGTTCTCCACTAAAAACTGCTCATAAATGGTCAAAACTAGACCATACTGAAAACCCAGTGTAGAGGGTGCGACTGCCATATCACCTTCCCAGTGTCAGGTGGCAATTCATACCTAAATGGCTCCTTTGTAGGGTGCAATGGTCAGAATGGAACAAATGGCAGGGACAAAATGCGAGG
>APFE031732182.1:6911-28538 GCA_000404065.3 Pinus taeda
ATCTATAGTGATAATTAATAAATAAATAATAATTACCAAAATCATCGCAACATAATTTGTATGTACGTGAAGTTGTTGCCATTAGCATAAACATCCCCTTTTGATATATATCAATCGTATTCAAATCCAAATTTAAACAATTACGCGTTCAAAGAATTTTCCTGATCAGGATGGTTTGATAAGGGTGTTTCACTATTAGAATCCGTCTTCCCACCCTCAATGGTAAAACAAGTCATTCTTATTCGAGTCATCCAACGAGAATCATGAGGAGCATCTACCTAATCAGCAGCATGAGCATAAGAAACCACATGTCAGACATGGTGTGTTAGGCAGTGATAACCCATGTGGGCATTGACTTTGAATCCATAGTAATTAAGAGTCACATACATGAACATCAAGGTAGCTGTGAGCAAGATAGAAAAACTTTAGGAAATTGCAAAACTTCAAAGTCCTGGGGATGCTTTAAAAAATAAATATATATTTAAAAGATGTTATTTAATTATTATTTTATATTTTAGAGTTCTTTTGACATGAACAAATAACAATCTTATATTACCCACAAATATGAATGAACTCAATATGTTTATTCTCAAAGTGGGGAAAGGATGGCTGACCAATGACCAAGCGAGGAAATGTAAAATAAATTGAATTGAATTGAAAAAATTTAATGATGTCAATGAAAACAAAACTGTTTTAAAATCCAGACATTCAACCAACAAATAAAACATCAAATTAGATAAGTATAAAAGCGTACACAGTTCCTCAGCAAATGGAAAAAAAATCAAATTTGAAACCCCAACCAAATTTAAATTTAAAGATTTTTCAACTCTAATACTTATTTTCATCATTTTAACCAAAAAAAAATTATTGACTAGTGGAAAAAAAAACAATGGTGTATTTATGGTTTGGAAAAAATTGAAAAATTTACCGTCAAATTCCATTCACGCTGAAACCCTCTCACAATATTCTTCGTAGTAGCAACGCACCGACCTGTCGAATTTAGTTGAACGATTAGACCGTGAAAAAGCAATGAATGCTTTTGCAAGTTGCTCATCCACTAAGGTTGAGACGATGCATCCGTTCAAATTGCAGACCCTCCTGTAAGTGACAAGTAATAGTTACAGAATCTTATACGGACACCACCCTTTCGCAACTGGCCGACAAAGGTACCTAGCCTGTTATTGGGGACACTACTACACCAAGGGCGGCCCTTTTAAGACATTTTTTTTAAAGACAAAAGAATTTTTTTATCTTAAAAATTGGCTTTTTTATTTTAATTATTTTACATTAAAATTTAATATTTTTGAATTGTTTAAATATAAATTAAGACAAATTTATATTTAAAACAAAAGCAGTTTGAGAACAAAAATATTTTAAAACAAAATTTATATTTAAAGACAAAAATAATTTAAGAGGAAAATATTTTGAGACAAAACTTTATATTTAAGACAAAAGTAGTTTGAGACAAAAATTTAAAGACAAAACTTTATTTTTAAGACAAAAATAGTTTAAGAGAAAATTATTTTAAGACAAAAACAATTTAAGACAAAATTATTTTAAGACAAAACTTCATATTTAAGACAAAAGCAGTTTGAGACAAAAATATTTTAAGACAAAATTTTATATTTAAGACAATGACCACTTTAGATCAAACCTATTTAATACAATTAACAATTAAGACACAAACATATCAATTTAAGATGATATTATCTAACCATTGCAAAATTGACTGTGATAGTGCGCCCTGAGTCGGCCAGCGTGTAAACAACTACAGTCTTGCGCCTATACTGAGGTTGTTATTTTACTTACCATTCACGATATATTATATAAAGACAACGATTTGTTGGGCTCTTTGTTTTGTGGGGGTAGTTGACTAAGAAGAACGCGACAAGTTTTACTGACAATATTTCTCAGACATCAATTCCTCTTTTATCCCTTTCATACATGCTGATACGATTAGAGACAACTTTTCTATTGTTGCATTCAGCACTACTACATGGATGGGGACTTTAAGACAATTTTTTAATAGAAAAGAAATATTTTGTCTTCAAAATTTCAAAATGAGGCGATAGTAAAAAAAGGTAAAGGTAAAGGATTAGGGCTCTGTCTACTAGCATTCACCGAGTGGTTGGTTTACCATGGTTGTGAAGTGATATTCAACAAAGGAAAAGCATTCTTGAGACAAATAGCCACAGGGCAGGTGAAGCAAATAGGGGTTCGTGTGAAGAACCTGTATAACCTAGATGTGGGAGATTGTGCTACATTAAGAACTAAAGTGGAGAAAGTGAAGGTCGCAATGTCGATGAACTTTGGCACAAAATACTTGGTCATTTGTATCATGGTACCTCGAATATTATAGAACAAATAACCACTCGCCTCTCTAAAGGAGCACTTAAGCAGTAGGATATATGCAAATAATGTACATTACAGAAGTACATAAAATCCACATTCCATGATTAGGACAACAAAGCATACACAGTCCCAGAATGGATCCACTATGATGTTTATGGACCTTTCTCGACAACCTACACTGTCAGACACAAATATTTTGTCACTTTTATTGATGACTTCTCACAGAAGTGTTGGATCTTATTCACGTGGAATAAAGATGAGACATTCTTTGAGTTCGTAGAATTCAAGACACTAGTTGAAAAAGAAGCTAGTAAGAAGGTGAAACCTCTGTTGTAGAGGATGTAACACCCTCCAAAATTTTGGCCTACACTTAAATTTCAGAGCCTACTATGAATGTTGTGATCAATCGTTCTTTAGTCACCTATTGGTAAGTTGATTATCTTAAGCTCCCCTTTTCGATCTTAAGAGTCGTTCATGTTTTTATCTTTACATAGAATGTGTCATCTTTGGGCATGGGGGTAATCGCTTGACATGCAAAGGGAGGTTTGTTTTTCTTCAAGGGGAAATATTTATGAGAATGGGTTGTCCTCACCACATAGACATATTTAACACTCATTTCACACACTCTTACACAAGTGTCGCCTTTATCCTCCCAAAGTATATAATCAGAGCCGCATTTGCCGTAAGCTGCCACAAAGGTTGTTGCATTAAGTGAAGTATGTGTTATATGTTCTGGACGGTCTATGTTGTATCGATAAGTTTTCAAGTGTGTAATCGTAGTCAAGTTTTATCACTATTCACATAATTTCCACTGATCCCACACTTAGCTAAATTTCGGAGTTTCCTTAGCAACCTAGCCTCATCCAACTTTCCTGAACTACGCACTTCACATATGTAACCCTCAAGCTTTTTCGTTGCTTATTCGAACCGTGCGATGCGCAGAAATCTCAACCTCCCTTACCATTCAAAAATGCGCAGTGGTTTCCTCCAGTGTCCTTCCCTCAGTCGGAATTCACTGTCTCCAAAAACTATGCAGTTTTGTCCCTTGACTACCCAGTCTGCCTTGCATCCTGAAATTGCATAGATGTGTCCTCTCAGGGCCTCATTCCATAGTAGTGCCTTGCATCCTAAAACTATGTAAATTTGTCCTCCGAGTGCCTCATCCTGCAACAGTCACTGCGCGTTGAAACTACACAATTATGTCTCTCACAGGCCACGAAGAAAGATGACATGATAGATGACTCTCAAGGAGATGACAAGAAAAATAAGCAAACCAAGAAACCCAAGGTATGATAGAATATCAGGATCGCATGAAGACTCCATCTGATGCATAACCCTTTGGAGGCTAGGTATGGAAAACAAAACACATATTTTGAAATACACCTCTTAATGTAGCTTAAAAGTTTGCTTATCATTGTCGTATCATTCCGTCTTCAATGACATTCATGGTTGCAAAAACTGAAATTCATTCCATGTGTTTCCTCTATGTGTCTTGCTCCCTTTCACTTGTTTATTACATAGCTTAGAAGATGAAGAGTATTACCACTTGTTTATTTAAGCTATGAAGGTTGTGACCAACATGATCTTATGACTAACCAGGCATGATGCAAGGCATCCTAAATGGGATGAAAGATGTTTGATAATATGCATGTAGTTAGTACACTCCTTTGCATTACTCCTTTGCATTAATCCTTGCTTTGTATCTTGCATATACCCTCACCGCTTGTCAGATTTGGCTACCTGCTGCCAGTAGTCTCTTAGCTCTTTCCTGATAAAGCAGGTGAAGGAATTTCCTTCAACCTGATTTCTTCAAGGCTCTTCATAGAAATTATAGAGCTAAGAGAAGGAGATGTGGAATCTCACTATTAAACTCTTGAAAATGCTTTGCATGTTCGAATATATCTAAACGATTAAGCTGCCACTCAACAACATTGTCAATCTTGGAAGACTCCAAAAGGATCACATCTCTAGATATTATAAACTTGTTATTCACTTCATCATTGAGATGGTATGCTTTGGAGGTATGAGTACCCAAAGAAGATATATTTGTGACTCCTTGCACTGAGTTTTTTACGTGTTCCAAAAACCCTGAGATGCCTCACCGAAGGAATGTGGCCATACCACATTTCATAGGGAATCTTGTTTCTAATAGCAAGAGATGGACACCTATTATTTATATACACAACACATAGAACCACATCAGCCCAAAACCTTATGAACTTAACATGTGAACTATGCCAAGTTCATAGTGAAAGTAATACATTCCAATGAACTATGTGTTGAAAAATGCAGCAAGAAATTCTCAATTTGATTTTCCTTGATTAAATTGAAAAAATTCGAGTTTCCACATCAACAAACAACTTGGATGATGTTAACTTGTGTGGCATGGCTTGTGTCACCTATTTTACTCAATAAATTCGAGTTGGAGGAGTTAGAGTTCAGTTCTGCATATGCAATTGTTAATTTGTAGCAATAAAGGTCAATTATCTCAGGTTGTTGTCAGGTAAACTAGTTCTAACTTTTGGAGGAACTAGTGGAAGGTCATTTAAGTAGTAGGACTTCAGTCAAACTCGGTGATCATCTATTTAATTCATCAATCAACCCAAAATATTTGGGGCATGAAGAGAAGTCAAGTTCCCTATGATTGGTGGAGATTTGAAGGCAGTTTTAATTTCTTGTAGCTCACACAGTTGCAAGAACTTGGTATAACCATAGTGGAGGAGGTAGCTTGAGTAGGAGCTTCTTGTAAAATTGGAGAGGGAATGATTGTTGGTAGCATTAATAGCCTACCAACAATTTGTTTTGCACGACACTTCAATGCTTCGGGCAGGGTTTTTGAGGGTGGATAATTTTTTTTTTATGCTTTTTGGTCATGCACATCCTCACTAAGTATCTTGGGAGGTCTGTAATAGTTTCTTGCATGCACATCCTCACTAAATATGTTTTGGGATGTCTGTACTAGGTCCTTGCAAATTTATGTTTGACAAGGCTTAACTAATTATGATCTTAGGTGCTCACAACAATTCGACATTTTATGGCACTTTCCAAATCATGATTCCTAAAAGAATCCAACAAAACGACTTCAAAGGAAGATGAGAAGGGCAAGCTCTTATTGGAACTAGCCTAGAACTAGTGGAATTGGTTGGTCCCAATGGTTTTAGAGTTGTACTGGTTTAGTTTGGTGGTTCAGATTAGCTAAGGTTGGCCTCGTATTGAACTGACGTTAAAACACCAAAGTCACTAGTTCTCTAATAAACTGACCAATTCTGAGGAATGTAGTGCAACATAGCTAATGACCACCAAATAATAATTTTTTAATAAAAAATACTTAAAAGGAAAAAAATTCTTAACTCGAGGGCCCTACAAAACCTAACCCTAGTAATTAATGGTAATATTTAATTTTTAAAGTAAAAGTAAAAGTTGACATTCTCCTTATCTTTCCCTTTTGAAAAGGAAAGATAAGGATAATGTCAATTTTTACTTAAATTTTTAATATTAACATTAATTGTTTCGGGTTGTTTTAGAGTGGTTCCAACTTCATTCAATTTTGAGAAAGTCAAATTTTAGATCCCATTCAAAACTTAGTGGTGATTGTTTGAACCACTTCTTTGTAATGAGTCCAAGACTTTGACTTCCAATTTTTCAGGTGCAATTATTGCATAATCATATTCCTTGTGAGACTTTGCAGCAGAAGTTGATCTTTAATCCATTGCAGGCACTTTACCTAGCTTAGGGAACCATCAGCTACCCCTCCTAAGTTGCTCCTCAACATTGAAACTTTCTTTTTCAGTAGACATTCATTTTATCCATTAGATCATTTTTTCCACTGTGACAGTCCAACAACACCCCTGTGAGCATATGCTTGACAATACATCTCAACTTTACAGCTACCTTATAAACACTCTTAAATCTTGTGTCTCCAATCTAAAAGAGGAAGAACCAAAAAGGGCCTTCTTGGCCCTCTTCACAACCCACAATATGTTTTGCTTCTCTCTTGTGCTTACACTCTAGTCTTCTCACAGCTTCAGAATGGTGAATCTTAAACACAGTCTCATGATGTCCATTTAGGGAAGCATAATTCACCCTTTCTTTGAATCAAATTACCCCACTAGCATTCCCTTTACCTTTACATGCAAGCATATATTTTCCTTGTGGATGATTGTTAAGCTTCCCATCTCTATTTCGCCTCCCTCTCCTACCTTGATGAACCTAATAAGATGAATTTAACCAATCTCAATGTATCTGAGATAAACAATCCATCCAACTGGGTAGATTGAGTTGAGACCCTTTTAGAAACTAAACCCATCCCTCCACAATGATATTTCCCTCCCCAACAACATCATCATGTTGTGTTCGAGATCAATGATTCCCATGATCACTATAAATTTCCGAGTCCTTCACTTACATATTTGGAAACATCATCATTCAGATCACTTATACTTTGTTGTGTTGTTTCTTGTGTTATGATTTCCTTTAATGGAAATATCTCTCTAGTAGGCACGAGTAACCAAATTCAAGTTTTATTGAACTCTTGCGTTAACATACTTAATCTTCATTTTGACCTATTCGGTTTCAAATTCTTGTGTGGTTGGTTTACTGGTTGACTACTAGCATTCACCAAGTGGTTATTGATGATCATAGTTAGTCTAGAGTGAATGTTGGACTTTGCCTTGAAAACCAAGCCCCAAGAATAAGCAATTATCATGAAACATTTTAGAGCCCATACTAGTGGAAGGCCAATTGTGCAATGGGACTTTAGTCAAACTCAATGATCATCCAGTTAATTGATCAATCAACCCAAAATAGCTAGTGCATGGAGAATTCGAGTTACCCAACTATGGTGGAGATTCCAAGGCAATGTAACATCAATTGTAGACTAGTTTTGAGTGTACAAGTGTTGCATGTAGTCACATGATCAACCTTGGGAATTTCACAATCCATTTTGTAAAAATTCCTAAATAATAGGGGCCTAATTTCTCAAGGAATTGCGCAAGGAAATATGGGCTCAAACAGAGGTAGAAATTTACTAAGACTGGGTTATAGCTTCTTAGTGAGACGAGAGACTGGTTATTCACTTGCAAGTTGTGCTCAATTGAGCAAATAAATTGCAATACATTTCTATTCATCATATAATGCAAGTAGAGATTGGCTTTTTTAGCATATTTCTTTCCTCGGGAAAAATTATGTGTGCATGTGTGTTATTTCTTCTTGCATGTATGAAATTTTTGTTCTAAATTGTGAATTAACTTCGAGAGAGCAATAGAGTAGGGTTGTGTCTTGTGATTTTGATTAAAACTTTATAAGTAGTTGCAACTCTACACCATAATTTCTACAAGGATGTTGGAGGCAAATTACAGAACATTTGTTAGTAGACAATATCCATACTTCAAAGCATCTATGACAACTTTTGCGAGAAGAAGACATTGAGGATAAAATATTGGATTGTGGAAGAATTAGTCACAAAATTCACAACGGCTGTAATTTTGGTTGCATGTGTGGAGGTAGATGGATTAAATGTAATTGTGTAGGTAGACAAGCCACAGTTACTCCTTTGATATTTGTCGATGATGTGTTACTATTTGGTAGATTGATCTCTTTTGATCGATCTCTGCACTCCTTATGAATAATAATAAATCTCATATATTTTCTTCTTACCCGGATGATGTATTGGTACTGGAGATTTATCATATTTTTGGTGTTATCTCCACTGCATTAGACACAGATTTTGAAAATCTTAGATTTATGCTCCAACCTAATTGTTATGGAATTAAGTATTGGAGTTGACTTATAGAGAAAATCCACTGTAAACTTTTATCATGGGCACAGAGGTGGCTCTCCCTAGGAGGCAAGTTGACTCTAGTTGGAGTAGTCCTTCAAAGAATCTCTGTATATTGGCTTCATATTTTCGCTTTGCTTAAGAATATCAGTAAATGTATCTTTCGACTTCATCTTGGCATGGGAAAATGTGTCGTAAAGGACAGAGTGGCCCTGGTTGTTGTTTACTATGTATAGAGGTGATGGATAGCCAGACTCATCTATTTATTTGATAGGCTTGTTATGAAGTTGATCATAATAGTTCATTACCTGAATTAGATTCATTGGATATGAAGCTTCCTCGGGAACTATATCACCACCAATTTGGATACCAATTGCAGCAATTCTTGGGCTGCAACAGGAGATGAAGCCAACTCAAATTATGAAAGTCAATAGTGGAGAAGATAATTATGTAGGTCACCAATAGATTGAGAATTGGCTTATATCATGTTGCCAGGAACTATGTCAATTTTTCATCTTTTGTAAAACCTTCATGAAGACAGAATTTCCAATCAATTGTAAATTCAAATTCATATACATTATTATAGTTCTTTTTTATCAAGGAAGTGGGCAACCAGAACGGACCGAAAAATCAGCAACAGCTCACTGACTGGGCAACCAAGAAAAAGCGAACTGTTTTGGAAACATCACATCTGAAAAAGGGAAATATCTAATTACGCAGTTTTGTTTTCTTTTTATCTTTTTGGTAATAAGGAGAATGCGATTGTTGTTTTTAAAACAGGGGATATCTCTTCTTCCAAAATAATAATAATACAGTGACATGTTTTTGCAGACCTGCGTACTGTGTATTCCTATCTTCATGACTACAGGCTGACTTGTCACTTCTGTGTATTTATATTAATCTTCAGATCTGTTGTTTTATCGATTAGCCTGTTTCTACAGTCTGTTTTTGTAGTTTTTCTCTGTTTATTTTATTTTCTTAGATCTGCAAGCAGATCAATTGGTATTAGAGCGTAAGATCTTGGAAGACATCCACCTGTTCGAAGAATTTTCTTTTTAGGGGTCATACATTTCACGCCATTTAGTGGATGAAAATCATGCCGCCCCGTCAAGAGCGTCCAGAGCAGCCAGAGCACTCCCAGGCAGCCTCACCAGTGAATGATTTAGCTAGGGCTCTTCAAGAGCTAATTACGCTGCAACAACAACAACGTCCTCCAGGGCCAATGCAGCTTGATGCACGCTTTCAACTGCCCAAATTCTCAGGGCAAATGAATGGTGAGATTGTTGATTCTTGGATCCGCAGCCTCTCCAACTATTTTCGAACCTGTCCAACAATGACCGAGGAGATGAAACTTCAGATCGTCAGTCTACAATTGGAAGGCCTAGCACAAACATGGTGGGATACTCATCTTGAGAATATGTCCTTGGTTGTGGAACTTGGAGAACAAGCCGAGACCAACTCGACGCCTATCACATCTTGGAATCTCTTTTGCGAGGCCTTACGTGAACGCTTCTATCCTCCAGGATATATACAGAATCTCCTTGCGAAATGGTTGCAGCTTTGACAACTACCCAATCAATCAGTGCAAGCCTACATTGATGTCTTCTGCAAGTTGCGCATTCAACTCCATATATCCGATCCAGACAAGGTACTAATTATCAAATTTAATTCTGGTTTGCTAATGCTTCTTCGTCGTGAAGTTGAGTTGTTTGATAGTGCTTCATTAGATAAGGCCTTTATTCGGGCCCTGGCGGTGGAACGCAAAGTGGGTACTAGAATCCGATATCCTCAAGCCAGAAATGGTCCATCTTCCTTTGATTCTTCTAATGTCGCCTCTGCCTCATCACCCACACCTCACCGCACCCCCTGGTGTACATTTCACAAGACCAACTCACATGCGTCTACAGATTGTCGAGTATTGAAAAATCTCCGCCCCCAGAAAACTCTTTTTACAGAGGTCGAACAACCAAAGGCCACTACCCCACTTCCAATTGTTTCTCTCGAAAATCCGACTGAAGTGGACCCCTCTCTCATCCTCATGACTGCTAATGCACCAAACACCTCTGTTACGCCTTTGTTTACCCATAATTGTCAAATCAAACATGAGTTGGCCACGCTTATTCTTGACAATGGGAGTCAGAAGAATCTTGTGTCACAAGACTTAGTTGCACGCCTGTGCCTTCCCACCACTCCTCACCCCCACCCGTATCAGCTCGGTTGGGTCAGAAAGGACGGTCCTCGTCTTACCATCTCACAATGTTGTGCTGTCACCTTTGCTATTGGACCTTTCCGAGATACTGTGGTATGTGATGTTTCTCCTCTCGATTGTGCTGATTTATTGCTAGGAATTCCCTATCAAGAGGCTCGACATGCTGTTTATCATGCTACAGATCACCAATACCACTTGCAGCACGAAGGGCGCACCTATGTGCTCACATCCTCAGCTAGCACATCAACCCAACCTTCCATTGGCAAAGCTCCCATTATGCGAGTCAATTTAAACCAAGATGTTTCTTTGTGCTTGGTTCGCCCTGTCAAGCCAGACAACCTCACCCATCCAGTCCCTCCTTCAATGGCTCCTCTTCTCCATGAATTTGCAGATGTCTTCACCCAACCCACAGGGCTGCCTCCAGCACGCTCTGTTGAACACCACATTGATCTTATTCCTGGCACTTCCTTACCCAATGCCCCATCTTATCGCCTTGCTCCTCGAGAGGCAACTGAGATCGAACGCCAAATTGAAGAATTGTTGACATCTGGTCATATTTAGCCATCATCCTCGCCCTGTGCATCTCCAGCTTTTATTATTCCCAAAAAAGATACTTCTGAATGGCGCCTTGTGACAGACTATCGAGCCCTTAATAAAGCCACTGTTAAAAACGCTACCCCCTTCCCCGCATTGAGGATTTGTTGGACCATTTACACGGGGCTTGTTTCTTCACAAAGATGGATTTAACTGCAGGCTACCATCAAGTTCGCATGCATGCATCAGACACATGGAAAACTGCTTTTAAAACAAAGTTTGGGCTATTTGAATGGTTGGTCATGCCATTTGGACTGACCAACGCACCGGCCACCTTTATGAGATTCATTAATGATATTTTCAGGGCACATTTGCGTAAGTTTGTGGTCATCTACCTTGATGACATTTTAGTATTCAGCAAATCTTGGGAAGACCATCTTCAGCATGTTCGCACCATACTTGAGTTATTGCGAGCACATCACCTTCAGGTCAAAGAAAAGAAATCCTATTTTGGACAAACATCAGTTCAATATTTGGGATTTATTATTGACAACAAAGGGGTTTGCCCAGATCCCTCTCGTGTACAAGCCTTGGCGCAATGGCTAGCCCCTTCCTCTGCACATGATCTCAAGAGCTTCATGGGAAGTATTAATTTCTACAGAAAGTTTGTCTCTCATTTTTCACAGTTGGCTCGCCCTTTGCACCAGTTGTCTCATCAAGCAAAGTTTATTTGGGATGCCGAATCTGAGCAACATTTTGCTCAACTCAAGAGTGCCTTATGCTCTACTCCTGTTCTTCGCTTGCCAGATATGAATCAACCATTTGAGATAGAAACTGATGCCTCTCAATTCGCCATTGGAGCTGTTCTTAAATAGGGAGGCCACCCTGTGGCATACCATTCTGAGGCACTTGCGGATGCTAAGCTCATGTACAACACTTATGACAAGGAATTCTACAGTTTAGTGCAAGCTTTGAAGCAATGGCACCATTACATTCTTGGCAAAGAGACCATCCTCCATACAGATCATCATCCGCTAATCTTCATCAACTCACAACAAAAGATTCAAGAGCAACGCCATTTAAAATGGGCTTCTTACCTCCAACAATTCCATCTGGTGATTAAATACAAGAAGGGGACAAGTAATAAGATGGCTGATTTGTTAAGTCGACCGCCTGCTCAGGTCCTACACATTGTAGAGGTGCGTTGTGCTGCATATGATGCTTGGAAAGAGATGTATGCAACAGATCCGGTGTTTGGTGAGATATGGGAAGCTGTGCAACACCCTACAGTCATCAACCAAACTCCATTTCTTGATTATACCATTCGTGATGGTTGGTTGTATAAATTGAACCAACTATGTGTGCCACAATCTGATGATCGTCTCATTCTTATCCGTGAAGCACATGCATCTTCATGCAGAGGGCATTTTGGCACCGCCAAGACCATTCTCAATCTTCAACGCCACTTCTATTGGCCTGCGTTACCAAAGCAAGTGGAAAAATTCATTCGTGCATGTTCTCTTTGTTCACAAAGCAAGCCCTCAAATCGTAAGCATGGTTTGTATCAGCCATTACCAATTCCCTCTCGTCCTTGGGAATCCATTTCCATGGACTTTTTAAGTGGCCTTCCTACTACTTTTCGTAAACATGATGCTATCTGGGTAGTGGTATGTCGTTTCTCCAAGATGGCTATATTTCTTCCTTGTCATAAGACTACTTCTGCTGCTCAAACCGCGGATCTCTTCTTCCATCATGTGTGGCCACACTTTGGTTTGCCAAGTAGCATTATTTCAGATCGTGATTCTCGCTTTCTCAGTACCTTTTGGCATACTCTTTGGTCTTTGTTGGGTTGCCAACTTCGTTTCTCCACTGCTTTCCACCCACAAACAGATGGACAAACCGAAGTTGTCAATCGTACTTTGGTTCACTCACTTCGCAGCTACTTCTCCAAAAACAAACAGTGGGATACATATTTGCACATCATTCAACACAGTTACAATCGGGCAACACACTCCTCAACTGGTTTCTCACCTTTTGAGGTTTGCTTTGGGTTTCAACCAAGTGCACCCTCTGAGATGCCATTGACAATCACCCCTTCTGGGTCTGCACATCAACAATAGGAACAAAAATCAGCTCATCATTTTATCCACTCCATTTCTCAACGCCAAGCTCAAGTAACTGCTACTTTACAAGCAGCCCAAGCTCGTGCCAAACAGAGACATGACAAGCAGCGAACACACTTGTCTTTTCAACCGGGAGATCGTGTGTGGCTCTTGTTGGACAAGCAACGCTTCAAGGGCCAGCATCATAAGCTGCACCCTCTGAGATATGGCCCATATACTGTTCTGGAACGCATTGGAGAAAATGCATATCGCTTGGACTTGCCTTCCCAGCTTGGCATCCACGATGTTCTTAATGTTAATAATCTCAAATTATTTGAACCACCTCTCCTTGAAGAATCTGTTACAATTCATCATCCGGTTGATAATATTCCAGATTTTCAGCCTCCTCTGCTCAAAGATACAATTCTGGACTTCAAGAAACGGGATACACGACATCAGCCATACTTCTCCTATTTGGTTGGTCGGAAAGGACACACTCCAGCACAGGCCAAATGGATCAATGCAGAAACATTGCAACGCAATTTCCCTCAGTTGGTGGAGGAAGCCGGGACGCTTCCTGATCTAAACAGGGAGGAATTGGGCAACCAGAACGGACCGAAAAATAAGCAACAGCTCACTGACTGGGCAACCAAGAAAAAGCGAACTGTTTTGGAAACATCACATCTGAAAAAGGGAAATATCTAATTACGCAGTTTTGTTTTCTTTTTATCTTTTTGGTAATAAGGAGAATGAGATCGTTGTTTTTAAAACAGGGGATATCTCTTCTTCCAAAATAATAATAATACAGTGACATGTTTTTGCAGACCTGCGTACTGTGTATTCCTATCTTCATGACTACAGGCTGACTTGTCACTTCTGTGTATTTATATTAATCTTCAGATCTGTTGTTTTATCGATTAGCCTGTTTCTACAGTCTGTTTTTGTAGTTTTTCTCTGTTTATTTTATTTTCTTAGATCTGCAAGCAGATCAGGAAGCCAATTCCAATTGTACAAGGGTATTGAAATTGTGGTTTAACAACTGGATACGAATTTAATTTCCACCATTTAATGTGATTGAAGCTTTGAATTTCTATGTTAGAGAGTAAACTCTCTTGTAGGATGGAGAAATCTAGAACATTTCTTTTTTGACTCATAATGTCTTAAAATGAAGTTCCAACTGAGGATCCTGCATGCTCAAATGACATGAATGCATTTTTAGAAAATATAAGTGTGTTGCCTTATTATTTTCAATGTTGCTTTCGAGAATTGTTTTTTTCATTTAGATTTAAAATTACTTTGCTGTTAGCGTTAAAAATAATGGATTTATTTATTTTTTATTATGTTGGTATCCATAAACAACAAAGATTTAAGGTAATTAAAATCACTATTTGGGAACTTTGAATGTGAAACTACTTTGAAAGAACATTCAAAATGATTTTATTTTTTATTTTTTAAATATTTTTAGGCAGATAGGCCTTCCTATTCATTAACAATGGTCAACCAATTTACCTTGCTCCCTTTGATCAAGTGAAACACTTTCAACCGTTGATTTGAAGTGTGGTTTATGTTGCCGATACAAATTATTTGCTTACTAAATTCTATTACCAAGTAATACACCTTCCCAAAAATATATCCTGGAATAACTCTCTCGATTTGACTGTTTTTCTGTGATGATCTGCTTTCATTGGTTTTTTAAGCAGACTTTCCTGTTTTTTGCAATGACCCGCTTTCACTTTTTCCTTTTTCTTTTTTTTTTTTCGCAAAAGGCTTTCCTGTCTTTTTGAATATATGATTTCACTCGCTTTTTGCAGTTTTTTTACCCAATTTAAAATTAGTGCGTAAGGAAGAAAGAAACATTCTAAACATACCAGTGATCTGTTGGCTCTCTAATTTTTAAGGCCTCTCTTTCTTTTCAGTTGTAAACTAGTAAGGAAAAGAGAAACGTTTTAATTAAATAGATGGATGTATGATCTCCACCAAGTAAAGCGTATTCAAATTGCATCAAGCAGGCTTAATCATATCAAGCAGCAGCAGCAACGTTGAGGAGAGGAGAGGAGCGATGGGTAATAAAACAGTAATGGTAGCCGCTTGGATTTTAATGTTAATGGTGATAGTTGAAGTTCCAGGGACCACATCTACTGTAACAGAGGTAGTTGGTGAAGTAGGATATTCAGTACGCCTGCTAAAGGCTGTTGTAGCTCCTTTTACGCCCTCTCCAGACCATAATGGTCATCCTCCAATACCAAAAGTCTCCGATGAAATCAATGAGAGAAGGGAGAAGTAAACACCAAAGTCATTACATATACCTTCGATATATCAACTGTTTTGGAGTAAGTTAGTAATACGATAAGTTAGTAACAGTTTTTACAAATGGATGGCAGATTTACAAGGGATGACGGTTGATATAAGGGTTTTTTAATTAATAATAAGTAATTTGACAGAATTGTTTATTCATATGAAAAGAGTTTATGAATTGGAGCGTTTTGTAGTAATTTTCATTTCAGTATGATTGAATTTCTAATATTTGAATACTTTTATATCGATGCCATTGATTTATTTCTATGAAATTTTAATATACATGATGCCTAGATCGTGGTAAAATTCTAATTGGCATATAATTTATGCACCGTAAGCTTTACTGCATTGAAGGATTCAAACATATGTTCTCTGATGAAGTCTTTTATGATAAATTCGCGCGCAGCTTATAAATTAGTAAGTTTAATCGATATAATAATATTATGATAATAATACAATTTTAAAATTGTATTCAAATCGATGCATAAAGATTTTCTCATGGTTAATAAATTCTCTGGTTTCATTTTCTACTGCATTTCTTTCCATGGAATTATAAAGTGTTTTAGGATCACCGTAGCAATGAAAGGACGTCTTCGTACTGAAAGGATTGATCTCATGCGAGTACAATAATATTTGGTGCAGCATAATATCAAAGTAGCTAATCGTAACACAGTTGAGCAATGGGATGGATACAGAATACCATATAATGTGACAACTTAATAGAGTTGATTAATTAATAGTGAAAAATAAATAATTTAAGATAATATTTTCCTATGTTTAATTTGAATTTAATTATATGTTTTGAAATATTAAAATATTCTTGAATTTATGAATTATTATTATTATTTTTATGCCTGGTTCATATGAGAGTTAGTAATAATAATATATATTTTTTATTAACTTATTCTAAAATGAAATAAGACATTCAATGTGTTCCTTGTAATATAGATATAAACAAAACATCTAAAGAAAAGCAATTGCACAATGATCCAATCCAAGAAAACAAGGTTTTCCACAAACCAATTAAGCCTTTCAACCTTTTCGGCTTATTTGCTTATATCAAACATTTGTGCAGGGTTTCAACCAATTAACATTTCATTGAGTATGTATTTACAAATCAATGATTTTGAGATCAAATCCCACAAAGCAATTCTATACCTGCGCTTCAAATTCTTTCAAGCTTTTGAAAGTAAAACCAATGAATTATCAATATAATTTTACCATAATAAAAAACAATTAGAAAGCCTTTAGCCAGCTTAACATCTCTTCTAGAAAAATTCAACAATTCTATCCGCCTCTCTTTGTACCTTTTGGGACAATTGCTAGTTTTATATTGTCTCTAGAGAGACAATAGTTTGAATTATGGACATATAGTCTCTATAGAGAATATGTTTTTAATTTCAGCTATTGTCTCTAAAAAGACAAAAATGTAATTGTCTCTCAAGAGACAAAAATGAAATTGTCTCTAGAGAGACAAATTAAATTGTCTCTTAATAGACAATAATTCTTGTTTCTATAGAGACAATAATAATATGTGTTCTATATTGTTTTTATAAAGACAACGCTTTGAGACATTATATTTTGTGACACTGGCTTAAAGACAATATTTAAGACAATACGCAAAATTCTTTTGTCTTAAGTTAAGACAATTGACTCAAATATTGTCTTAAAACCACCTACATGTAGTAGTGGGATAATGGGTCCGGGTGGGGTACGGAAAATCACCGTGGCAAAATTACTCTTCAACACGAAGGGATCACCCTAGCAAAATTACTCTTCAACACGAAGGGATCAGAGTACTAGCGGTCCTGCACGAAGGGATCAAAGTACCAGCGGTCCTGTTTTCTGCCTGACGTCAGAGACGCTGCAGCTAGGCACCTCTTACCTTCCTGGCAGAGTAAGCTTTACAAAGATTTGACTGCATCGGATCGGTCGATACATAGCATTGATGAAGGTATACCCATGTTAAAACATGTCTCCAGCTCTCAGGCTTTAATAATATTGGATGACGTGGACGATGTGGAGAAACTGCATGCATTATTTTCACCCGTGAAGGACATCCTCCCTTCTGGTAGTTTAATTTTGCTTACATATCGGATTAAGAACCTTCCTGGAATATCTGGAGGGTTAGAAGAGTCGTCCATTTACGAGATGACAGCCCAAAATCTTGAACATTCTGAACAGTTGTTTTACTCGCATGCCTTCCACCAGCCTTATCCTGCTGCAGGTTTTGAAGGATTTGTTGAAGAGTTTTTAAATGCGTGCCAGGGATTGCCCTTGTCTCTCATAGTGATTGGGGCGCTAAGTTACGTAAACTCCAGAATGTACTTCCGGCTGATATAAAAAACAGGCTCAGAATTAGTTACGACAGTCTGGAGGAACATGAGAAACAGATATTTATAGATATCGCTTGTTTCTTCATAGGAATAAAAAAGGATACAGCCATGAGAGTCTGGGACGGATCTGATTGGGAAGGATCGCTTGGTTTTAGGACTCTAGAAAGTGTCTTGTGACAATCGACAGTGAGAACTGTATAAGAATGCATGATCACCTCCGTGACTTGGGGCAGAGATTTGGCGGAGAAAGAACCCGGTGAATGTCCACGTTGTCTTTGGCGCTCAAATGACAACCTTTTTCGTAATGTGCCTACTCAATCCACGGTGAGTGTTTGAACTCTACACATTGTATCGTTCCAACCGCTTTGCAAAGATGTCAATGTTGTTTCCAACCACTTTCCTGTAACAATTTAGGTGCGAGGAATTAGCAAGGTTCAACAAACACCCAGCGAATCGTTTCAAAGTCCTGCGGAGTTTACCAATCGTATAGTTGACATGAGCACGTTGCAGCTACTGAGAGCTCCAGATAATTGTTTTGAAAGCTTATTCAAGGTGATGAGACATCCAGAACTTCTCTGGCTTCGCTGTGATATATATGACGACTCCTTACCTTCGTGGATTTCAATACAGGATTCAAACAACTCTCTATCTTCGTTGATTCCATTAGAGAATCTAAGAGTCTTAGAACTGGTAGAACTAGGAAACCGTGTTCCGCGGAGATCCTTCCCGCCAGAACCGATAGTGAGGTATATGTAAAGTTTTTTTTGTTAAGCTCCATTAAAGTTTTCCAACTGCTGCCTACAGTTATGGCAGTAAACTGCAATCCTTCCTTAATTTAAGGAAACCAACTGCAGTAGTTTCCTTAAATTAAGGAAATCAACTGCAGTTAATTAATTTTCTGGTTGGAGCTTCTGAAGTGGTCCATTACTCCATCTGGAGTTCTCTGCCTTGATCTGTGGAACACTTGACACATAGCCATTAGAAGCTTGATGGAAGCTTGGCTATAAATTCATTTGATTGGTCCCCAAGCTAGCATCTCAATTCCCTTCAGTTGCTTACACCATCTAGATGAGAGAGCATAGCTTGGAAGTGCCTTCAGATTTTCTGTGATTTTTATTTTGCTTGGATTGAAGCTGGAGTGCTGTTGAAGTGAAGAAGCAAGTGGACTGTGCAGCAGGAGCATCATCAACAACATCAATGGCTGTAGGTATTCCTGGACTTATATATTTTGATTTTGAGATTCTTTAGAAAATTTAGAATCGCTGTAGAAATGTCTTACATTTGGTATCAGAGCAATAGTGTACCTCTGCCTTGATGTATTCTGCGTATTGTTATGTGAACGAAAATTGGAGCGCATGCTCAGAATTTTTTGCTTCATAATTAGAGCCTTTATCTTTGACCTCACCGTAAGTGTTAAATCAATTGGTATTGAAAGCGCATTTCGGCTGAATTTTTATTTTTTTTTTTAATTTGCCCTTGATTTTGCCACCGCTACCACCGCCTCCGCTGTTTCCATTGTTGGTTCCCGTTCTCATTATGCCGAAACCGGCCTTAGGTAGGCCACTGCGTGCGGATAATCTGGCTCTAGATTAGCTTAAATCTTCTTGTCCGGTCCTTAGAGCGCTTGTTCTGCCTGCATTTTTTTTTTTAAACCGGTGCCTGTAATCAGCGAACATTGGCTCTTTTGTAAATTGACCAGAATTATTGTCATGCCCATGGAGAGGATTTTAGATGTTCCTGCAATTTTTTTTTTTTGCGTTGTTTTGTTCCTAACCTCAAACGCTTACAAATACTGTATATATTGAGGGCGTACACAGTAATACCTTACTAGAAATGGATAATCGGAAGATCCAATTGATTGAGACTTCCTTGTGAATCATTTTTTAATTGAGAGTGGATCAGGCTTAATCCATTGCCCTGCGGCTGGAGTTACTGAGTTTGAATTAAAAATAAATCCCTCCTTTGGTATCCTATAGCCGGCGAAACTGTGGAACTGTGAAATGATTTGTACGTTCTGCCTGAACCGTGATAGGCAAACACTCCATGCAGTCTATTTCATGGTTCCACCCCTGTCGATCATGGTTCTGGTCAGGGGATGGTTGCTGTTTTGGCTTATGGTTCTTGTCTTTTTGATGATGCAACGGTGTCAGCGTCATTACCAAACTGAACTGTGGAGAGAACTTAAAACCTCCACTTTCTGCAATATTTCATCATTGCCCCTTGATCAGGGAATGGCGATTGAGAAATATTTAGAGGCATCCTGTTACTTTGTTTCAGATAATAAGCTTTGAATTATATGTTCCTGACAGTTGTGTTCCATAACTTTTGTGAAATCAAGATTTTTTTTTTAGGAAGCCGAAGTCGCATGCGATATCTGAATATCACACGTTTAGTCAAAAATGCAAATGTGAAATAAAATTCTTATTTCAAGTCAATATCCTCTGAGACCTATCATTTTATATGGGTTTTTTATTTATATTGGTATACATATGTTTTAAAAATAAAAAAAGGTATATACATTAACATACCAACATGGTAAACGAATTTTGCCATGTGATAATTTTTAAAATAATTTTTTAATTATTAGTCGAACCATAAATTATGGGTTTGATTTATAACATATGGAATTGGTTATGTAATTTAATACATGTTGTTATCATTTAAGAATTTAGTCTTATTTTGCCAAAGGAATTTATATTTGGAACTTTACTGAATGCATACTTTTTTTGGCAAAGTAAAAGATTGTGATGAAAGTAATTAAAAATATATGTATATATTTTTTGGTTGATTTATAAACTTAAGGACGGAGCCTGAAGTCAAGCCAGCTAGCCTTCGAACTACATTTTCTATGCAAGTGCAAAGTAGATCAATGCTGCTTCAGTCAATCTCCGGGTTTTGTTTATAAATTAAACAATTGCTTGGCAGTCATTTACGTTATATGGAGTTTATTTAAAATGTCAATTTGACTTACTCCTTTCAGTAAACATTAATTTTACTGGTTAAATTTTGTTTATGCCATTTATGCAAAGAATAATGTCTAGTGATCTATATAATTTTAATTAATTAGAGAATAGCCACAACACCTTTAATTGATTAAAATTATATATTTTGATTTGTTAGATCACATAAAGATTATTGAGACATTAAATTGTAATTAATTACACTAAATATAATAAATTTTATCCCACAGGAATTTTTATTATATTTATGTAATTAATTAGGATAAATTTCATAACCTACCCACAGGAGTTATGAATTAATAGTTTTATCATAAAGTTCAAAACAATGAATAATTGAATCTGCTTGAATTAAAAATTTAGCCCACAGGCAATTTTTATGTCATTAGATTCAATTTTGAGCATGATTTACACTGGTAAAACATGAAATTTTATTAAGCCTCAATTTTAACATAAGCATGTGATTTTTATGCAGTAGTACAACCTGCAAATTTCTCTAAAATTCGTTGTGACATTCCCGAACTTAAGGGAGATAACTATAAGGTTTGGAAGGAGAGGATTCTCCTTCAATTGGGGTGGATGGACATAGATTATGTTATTAGGAAAGATGAACCACCGACACTCACTAATACCAGCACTGCAGCGGACATCACGCTTTATGAACGATGGGAGCGATCCAATCGTCTAAGCATGATGTTCATTAAGACTAAAATTTCAGCTGGTATTCGTGGTTCCGTTGATTAGCATGAAAAGGTCCGAGACTTGTTGAAGGCCATTGACGATCAATTCGTCACTTCAGATAAGGCACTAGCAAGCACCCTAATCATGAAGTGCTCATCCCTAAGGCTCACTAGTGTGAAAGGTGTGCGCGAGCACATCATGCAGATGAGGGACACTGTGGCTCAATTGAAGAAACTCGAGGTTGATATATTGGAGTCCTTCCTAGTGCACTACATCCTGAACACCCTTCCGCACCAATATGGACCTTTCAAAATCTCATACAACACACATAAGGATAAATGGTCAATTAATGAACTCATGACCATGTGTGTTCAAGAGGAAGAGA
>APFE031732190.1:1063-114607 GCA_000404065.3 Pinus taeda
ATTGGTGACCGTGTTATTTATCTGGTCTTGTATGTGGATGATATGTTGCTGGTTGGAAATGACAAAGAAATTATCCAGGATTTGAAGACCCAATTGTCCTCCAAATTTGACATGAAATATCTTAATGTTGCAAACTATATTTTGGGCATGGAAATTAAAAGAGGTTAGGCAAAGAGGAAGCTCTGGTTAAACCAAAGGAAGTATGTCGAGACAATACAGCAAAGGTTTAATATGTAGGATAGTAAATCGGTGAAGGTTCCTATTCCTTTAGGTGTGAGGTTATCTGCTGAACAATGTCCCAAGACACAAGAAGAGGAAGAGGACATGTCCCGTGTTCCTTATGCAAGTGCAGTCAGTAGCCTAATGTATGCAATGGTTTGTACTAAACTAGACATTGCACATGCAGTGGGAGTATTGAGCAGGTTTATGTCAAAACCAGGAAAGGAGCATTGGACAGCAGTGAAGCAAGTTTTCAGGTATTTACATGGCACTAGTGATTATCGTCTGTGCTACCAAGGAAGACCAGGATTGGACAGAGTGTTGGATATTCGTGGCTTTGTTGATGCAGACTAGGCTAGAGATCTGGATCAGAGAATATCTACAAGTGGGTATGTTTTTAACCTATTTGGAGGTGTACTCAATTGGATGAGTAAGAAATAATCTGTAGTGGCACTATCAACTACAGAGGTAGAGTACATGGAAGCCACTCATGCAAGCAAGGAAGCATTTTGATTATAGAGGTTATGTTCAAGTATGGGGTTAGTACAGGAAGTTATAAGGATAGACTATGACAACCAAAGTGCAATTTTCTTGGCAAAGAACCCTGCATATCATTCAAAGACAAAGCACATTGATGTTCAGTATCACTTTGTGAGGGATATGATAGAAGACAAAAAGGTGTTGCTGGTAAAGGTGGACACTTTGAAGAATACTATAGATGCATTGACAAAATCTGTGAGCTCTGAGAATTTCTCTTGGTGTAGAGAGACAATGGGCATTTCAGGGCTGGGAAAATGACTAAGCTCTCTTGTGACCCCCCGTGGAAGGAAAACAACAAGTGGGAGAATGTTGGGTTGTGTTATATTCTTTCCATGTAGTTAACAGGGGGTTTGAAGGGCACCCGTAACCCCACTTTATGGGGTCCGAGGCAATGCCACGGTAAATTTTGGTTTTGGACCCTATGTTAGGTTGGGAAGACCAACCTATGGTTTTGTGCATGATTTTCGCACATGTTTTTTGGACGCGATGGTTTTCGGTCCATGGTATCGGACACGATGGTTTTCAGTCCATGGTATTGGACGCAATGGTTTTTGGTCCATGTTATTGGATGCTTCGGCATGTATAAATATGTATTGTAACATTGAAAGGAACATAATGAAAAATCAAGCTGGAAGTCCCGGTTTTGGGATCCAGTGGGAAAATCTCTGTGTTTTATGTGTTATGCTCTTTCATTGTTTATTTTTCTGTGTTTTAGAATTCGTATGCAAGTAATTTCTGTACGGGGTTAAAACCTAGACAAAATTTTGGCATGCACCCAATTTCGAAGCCTCCATTGAGAGTTTCACTTGAGGACTGCACACACTCGTGTTCACTCCGTGAGCTCATGTGAGTATTCGCACCCACCTTGCTTGATCATTTCACCCAAGTTTTTGCATGTTGATCTAAAATTCATGCTTGTGACCATGTTGTGTTTATACTGAAAGTCTTTGCTTCGTGTGTACTTGTTGTGTTCGCTATGAAAATATCTATCACACTCACACATGGAGTCACATTCACTATTGCACAAGCATCGTCACGGTCGACCAATAATCAATCACAAGTGTCCCGCTTGTCCCTTATACTATCAGTCAGTCATGTTGAGCATGTGTGTCTAGATCGTTTGAGTTGTCTCATCATCAATTCATGTAAGTGTGTGTTTGCAAGATCACGTATGCATATTTTTCTCGTTCACACACTTAGTCACTTTGTTGAAGTTCTGACAACTGGATTCCCCTTTGACAATCGTACCATCACCCTGCCATTGACTCGATCGACTGTCACCCAGAACAGCACAGAAGCACCAAGAAATCCATTTCAAGCTGTGTTGTCTGCAAGCAAATCAATCAACCTTCATGTTGGTCAACTAAATAGTTTGACCTGGTAGCCACCCTGGGACTGACTCCCCTCAAAAATTACATAGAGGTTGCAGACCTTGCCTACTCCGTTGACTGAGAAAATTGTGTAGACAGGCTAGACAAACAGCCAGTGACTGTCCCTATCTCCCTCAAAAAATAGTGCATTTTTTCTAGCCAGTCCTCTTGATAGTTGACCGGCTACTCACCCAGAAAATTGTGCAGTTTTCATGAGCAAGTCCTCTGTTGCCCAACAGTTTGCTCAGCTCAGAAACTGTGCAGAGGTGACTAGCAGGGCAACTTCCCAGCATCAGCGTAGTTTTTCTCGCCAGCAGCTGACTGACAGTTCCCTCCAGGAAATGTTGAGTTTTTGCTACCAAGCTCCTGGAAACTGACTGGCAATTTCCCTCAGGATTGCACAGTTTCTTCTATCAGTGACCCAGCAGCTGACTGCTAGTTCCCTCCAAGAATTGTGTAGTCTTTTTCTGCCAGACTCCCTGCAGTTGTCTGCCAGTTCCCCTCAGGAATTACACAGTTTTTGTTGCCAGTGACCTAGCAGCTGACTGCCAGTTCTCCTCAGGAATTGTGCAGTTTTTGCTACCAAGCTCACACTACCCGCTCATTCCAGAAATTATGCATATTTTGTCCACCCAGCCTTTCCACAACCTGGATTGTTCCTCTTGAAAATTGCGTAGTTTTTTCCTTCAGTTGAGACAGACCCCATGGACAGTCACTTTCGATCCGGATTTCCCATCTTCATCAACCAGTGACTCCTGCGCATCTTTCATCAGCAATGCCCAGATCCTCCATCCCGCCTCACAACCTTGTCACCTCTCTCGATCACCTGCATCTGAAATGATCATGCATCATGGTAGACTAGGAGGTTTATGGATTTGATGTCGTCTTGTCATGAGTGATTGTAGACACATGTACAGAAACAAAAATGGCGCGAAGATGGATGGGATGAAGAAAGGGAGCTCATGCAGAAGGAAAAGTTCACCAATGGACAAACAGACTATGCATGCAAGGATATGTGCTCTCGAAAAGTTGATCCTACAAAGATGTTCTCAGAGAGGGACGGACGATTAAACATGCAAGATGTGTTCATGAATGGACGGACGAACGAACATGCACCTTTCGCGAATGGACGAACCTGCCAAGCTTACCAACATACAAGAAAGGAGCAATGTGTGAATGAAAAATCAAGCGAACCAATGACCATCGAAGACTCTGCGCACTTTTCCATGTGGAGGTGAAGTAGAGACACACCATGAGGACATCCATCACCCAGCAACATGAATGTACCATCACTATCATGTCAAGTCATGTCATGAGTCATGTCGTCCACATCGCTAATGTGGGCCATACTGTCAATCAATGTAATGTAACATGGAAGTCCAAGAGACCCACTTGTTGTATGAATAGTCATGTAAAGTCGAAAAGTCATGGATGTCAAACAGTCATGAGGGTAGTCGAACAACCACAAGGGTCAGTTTCACCCTTGGCTATAAATACCCCCTCATTTTTACATGCAAAGGATTTTTCACCTTAGCTCCTCCCACATAGACTTGAGAGTTTGTGATCTTTTCTTTGAGGAGTAAGTAGTGGCTCCAACGCCCCGCTCATGGGGTTAGTGATGTATGGTGTAAAGATGTATCTTGGAACTTTCGCTTAATTCAGAAGTTTGCTATCATGCCAGCACATTTTCACACATGTATTGTAATTGTTGTAAGACTAATATTAAACACTTGTAATGCATGTCGATTTAACCTGTGTTTAACACTTGAACTAATTCACTTGTTGTAATACATATACGTTAATGAAAATGTGTTGTGTATGTTGTTAACATTGTCTCTCCCATGTTGACTACTCTCCTGGACATCAAACAAACCTTTCCAGAAAACTTGCTATAACAACCATTGCACTCACGCAAACTAATCCACTAAGTTTTATATGTGTTATCTTACCTTGTGTGTTGTGATTGTCACAATCGTGTGGACTGTTCCACTGGAAGTTGTGCATGACTTGTTGTGTTGTGTGTTACAAAAAGAGTTGGGACTACTCCCCCACCCTCTCCCTCTATGGTGAAAGAACAATTGACACAAGTGACACTTATAATCACCAGGCACGTGAACCTCAATTCTCGAAAGACAAAGCAGACCACTCTCTTGTGTTGACAAGTAAGAGTTGAGGCAAATCTTTAAGATAATGGCAACCGGGCCATCATACCGAATGGGACTCCCACACCAAACGGTGTGAGGTCTAGTTAGGACTTCACACCAAGGTGATCCCCTGAATGTTGGCAGGTCCAGCACCGTCAACGTAAGTCTTTGGTCATTAGGTGTTTTTTATCTCATTTTAAGTCATGATTAGTAGCCCACAGAAAAACTAGATCCAATGTTACATTAAAGGAATCTTGAAATGGATCGACACGGATTTGGAGGCTTTGATGTCAGTTGGGATGTCATTTCAAGAAGGACAGCATGTGATCTTAGCAAATGAGTTAACGGTTATGAGTATAGTCCTTCTCTCTTCCCAAGAGCTGTGAATCTAGATATCACTACGAATTCATGATTACCCATCCAAAATCATGATCAATGCTTTCTTTCCCACTCTAGGTTATTCTGCATGATGAATTGCACTATTTCCTTCATCCCACAATGCTTTGTTCCTCACCACCTTCATCGCAGGATTTGGTTCAGTTGATTTGGTCATTGTGAAAGAGAGGCAAGGTCATTGTGAGTTCAGACAGCACTAACATTCTTGCATGTCTCTATTAAATCTCTCTTTGCAGGTGCAAACTCATGATTTTCTTTGTTCCTTAGTTTTAAATCAACCCTCAATTTTCACATAGAAACTAGCAAAATTCATCAAGGCCTGTAAAAGTGAAAATTTATTCATCTCTAAGTTTTCTCCTAATCTGGTGCTGCATTTTCATCCAGAAGCGCTATGAATCCACACTCTAGGTCACACCTCTTTTTCTAAGCTACCAATTTACCTTTTTGCACTATTTAAGACTTGCATGCAATTTATGCATTCGTTTAAATATTGTATCAAGTTTTCATTCCTCCAAAATTCATGTCTAAAGGTGTTTAAAAGTCAATTTTCCTATGCATTGTGTTTTAGGCCTACAGTGTTGCGACTATCCCTAATTTATTTAATTTCCAACAGTTATAAGATTTTAATCCTATATGGGTTTGCTCGAGACAAGTCTGCATGTGAGTCTTGGTGTATTTGTTGGATAGTGTTTCAAAACCTCATCACAAAGTTTAAAATCAATTACACCTCCATTATTTCTTAACAAAGTGGTCATAACCCTATATAATTCATTGTTGAAAAAGTGAAAATTATGTCAACTCCTGAGGATAAAAAAGCACAAAGGGGGAGATATTGTGCATTATGAGCCATAGGACATCATAGCCATTAATGTTGATCCAACCATTAGGATGGTCTTTGAACAAGTAGGATGCATGAAGTTCTGTGATAAAATTCATGGTTATCATATGCAATTGACTAAATAATTTGCTAAAAGTTTTGATGGTGTAAAAGCAAAGGTGGGAAGCCTTACATTTCCATTTTCAGTCTAAACAATATAAGAGGCCACTAAGATTCCTTTATGTGGAGAGGAGTGGTTCAAAGGAATCATTTTTTATTTGGTTGCCTTCTAATATTTCCTTAAGCCTAAACATAGGAAAGGGTATGGTTCATCTGTTCCTAGAAATTATTTACAGGACCATCGTGGCAAGTTGCTAGAGGTCATCCAAATGTACTTTACATGTGAGGGGATTTTCAATAGTGTTTATCACTACCACATGAGGCTCTTAATGCATTTCACTAGCAAGAAAGCTATGAGCCTTCCCTATTTTTTGGGGGGATTTTATGTAAGATGGATGATCAAGTGCAGACAAAAGGAAGTCAAGTGGAGGCCAGTTTATTTCATTTTGCATTGACTAAGTTGTTGGTCTTGAAGGAGCTTGAAAAGAGAGAGAATACATGGCATGAGTTCTTGGTCTATTCAGGTTGGGAATCACATTCTTCAAACAGTCAATAGACTAGGAAAGACACTCCTTCAGTGGTGATTAAGGAAATTTCACCTACAATAAGATCAATCAAGAAGCCTTTGACCAAAGGAAAATTGGATGTTAAGAAGAGTGCTAATAATATACAATTTTCGCATAAGATAGAGAAGGTGGTAAGGGTACCAAGAACAATATTTGTTGCTAAGAGACTACATATGGCTCTTCCACCATCGCCAATTAAATTCATGGGATTAGAATGCACTCAAAGGGAGGTGGAAATTGATGAAAAAGACCAGAAAATCAGGGAATTATAGGATCAGTTAGACAAGGCACATGTGACCATATCTTATTTTCAACAAGAGAACAGGGAGCTTAGACATAAAGTGACCATATCCATCCTAGAAAAGAAAATCCCTCAAAGGAAGCATTGGCTTATGTTGCCAAAGACAAAGGTAAAATTCGTATTGATGTAGAAGAGTTGCAAGACGTAGCTGAGAAGCCAAGGAGGCCTAGAAATAGGTCTACTACCAAAGAGAAAATGTAAGTAGAGGAAAATCTCCAGCCATATCATAGGTTCCTTGATGAGAAAAAGAAGTTTTAGGAGCTTCTGGAACGGATTAAAGGAATACAATATCAAGTAAATCAAATTGAAGAGAGAGAGTATAAGGATAACTTGGATTTGTTTGGACATGTAGAGGCTGTTATGACAGCCCTTGATAAGGCTAAATACAAGATGAAGTGGACCTTTCCTCTCCATAGGCAAGTGAAGAATTTATATGTGAAAAACTTGGTTCTAAGAAGAAGACTTAGATTGGTGAAGAAAAGGCTTATTGAAGTTAGAGAAGCTGGACAAAAGAGGAAGAGAGGTAAGTTGGACTTGCTAGTAGAGGATAGTACAAAGATGAAACTCCAGCAAGAAACTTCATCCCAACCCTGAAAACTTAATTTTTGGCTCAAAGATCAGTTTTGATGAAAAATAACAGAATTGCAGCAAGGATCTTGTTGCGCTTTCCATATGTAAATTTGATAGCTATGGGGTAGTGAAGTTAAAGGTTTTTTTTTGTCATGAGGGTTTGTATGAAGGTTCTAGTACTTGTTCTAATATTTCCAACATTCCGTATGGAGGAAAAGGCCTTCAAGTTTTTAGTTTGTAAAGGCGCTGCAAAAACCAATAGTGTGTTGCGAAAGTGGGGTACAAGCCAAAGGGAGGTCTACAAGTGTTTTGAAACTTTCTCAAGATGACAATCACCATCACGGGGGAATTTCAAGCATACCCAATTGCTAAATTTTGTTGAATAGAGGCTACAACCATATCAAGCATGGAAGTCACTTTGTTATGTTGTGAATCTGCCAAATGGCACTGTAAGTCTGGACAATTAGCCATATGTTGTCTTAAAATTCAAATTTTTTACTTCTAGTAATAAATTTGAGCATGTATATAGATGAAAAAGTATCCTAGGGATTATGTTTGATGTTTATTGGTCAGTATTTTAAGCTAGTGATGTTTTAAACTTGGATTGGATACAAGGAAAACAATTCCTATTTTTTAGTATATGCACCAAATTTTGAATGTATCTAATTAAAATTAGCTTTGGTCAATGAATTCGACCACCCAATATAAGAAGTCGAATCATGTATGATGTATAAGGATAGGAAAATCATTGTAAAGGTTCCGTTGGTTGAGTTTAGAGATAACATTGTTTTAGCACTGTAATTTTGAAGAGTTTTTGTCAGTGAATGAATGGAATAGCATGTGATTTTGCAGGGATTCTTGTGTTAGAATTTTGGTGGCTTGTGCTTATTTTACTTGTGATTTATATTTTTTTTTTCATCCCTTTAATTTACACCTTTATTGCTTGGAAAAAACCAGATGATCGATTCAAAATTCATACTTAATGATGCTATGATTAGTTTGCCAAGTTATTAATGTTTTCAACTTTAGAACAACATTTTAGAATTCATATATTGTTTGATGCTCTAATGTGCTTGTCCTCCACTTTTTATTCTTTCACCTTCCACAACAATTTAGTCTAAAACCACCACCAAAACTTACTACCTCGCCCCTATGGAGAAACCCTCCATTTTCCCATCATCTAACTAGATAGAAATCAGATTTTGATCATGACTCCATGCCTAATGTTTTTCCTCCTTTTCTCATCAACTGATCTCTAAAACCAAACTTTTTTGAGCTTATTACCTAACCTAATATCCTATTTGTTGAAGTAAACCAACTGAGAGAGCTCGCTCTAGGCTAGAAGGGCTAGATCTAGCCTAAAGTGGTTTGTGATTACCTCTGCAATTTTCCTCCTCGGCCTAGGGAAATCACAAAGTGCTAACACTCCAAATGGTATTTTAGGATATCATCGTCTATCTTGACTTTAAAGTGTCAAGATATTATCATCATTTTTTTACTGCACATAAAATTGCTCCCATTTCATTTTCATATGTTGATTTCTCATAATCTTCACCTTTGAATTGTTTGCTTACAAAAGCTAATGGTCTCCATTCTTCTTCGAATATTGCTCCAATTCCTCATCTTGATGCATAACATTCTACTACAAATGTTTTACCAAAATCAGATGTTTCTAGTAGTGGCATAGAAGACTTGAAATCCATTAGCAAAAATAATTCCAAAGTAGCCTCTTCATTCTATACAAATGAATTGTTCTTCAAGCGAAATGTGAGTGGGCTTGCAACAACTCTTCCGTTTGAGACAATATGACCCAAATACTTTAGCTTTTGTTTCTCAAAAGTGCATTTGGATATTTTTACATACAACTGATTGTTCACAAGAATTTGTATAACTTTTCCTACATGTTCAATGTGGTGTTCCCGTTATTTCTTGTCGATAAGTATATCATAAAAAAACTAACAAAAAATTTCCAATATGAGGTAAAAAAATCTTGTTTATAAGGATTTGAAAAGTAGAGGGGGCATTCATTGACCCAAAAGGCATGACCAAGAACTCATAGTTCCCTTAATGTGTTCTAAAAGATATTTTGTGAATGCCATCTTTTATTAATCTAATCTACTTGTATCCTACTTTAAGATCAAGCTTTGTCAAATAAGTCAGTACTCCATGAACCTCATCTAATAGCTCAACAATATTTTGGATTTGGATCTATCCTTAATAGTTATTTTTTTAGATCTTTATAATAAGGAAACATCCTCCAAGAATTATCTTTTCTTTCTCACCAACGCTATTGGAGCTAGAAATGAAATCCTACTAGGTTGAGCAATACCTAAATCTATCATGTCTTGTACCATTTTCTCAATCTCCCCCTTTTGTTAATGAAGATATTTATAAGGCCCTTCATTAAGATTAGTGCTTCCAAGTATTAGTTCAATTTTATGTTTGAGATATTTAAATGGAGGTATACCTTTAGGAATTTCTTATAATACCCTATAGTGCTTTCCCAATGTGCATTTTTATTCCCTGGGAATATTTTCATTTTCCTGCTTAACTTCCATAAGTTACAATTTAACCAGAAGTCCCTTGCTACCCTTTTTCATGAACTTTTCCATTCTATAAGAGGGTATGACTTGACATGGTCTAGATTTTAAACCTTTGATTTCATATTGAATTCTTCCTAACTCAAATCTCATGAGTAATTCATTATAGTTTGTAGAAATTGTACCTAACGTTCTCAACCCTTGAGTCCCTAGAACAACATCTACAACTTCAATAAGAATGGAATACATTTGGATTTCCAAATTATATCCCCCCATAATCATTTTAATGTTGTGGCCTTTTCTCGCACAATTAATACACCCTCCATTGGAAACAAAAACTAGAAAATTTCTAACTAGATATACAAAAAAAATAAGGCTTTATGCTAATATTTGATCAATGAAGCTATGGGTACTACCTGAGTCAATAAGAGCTACGACCCTCTGCCTCTTAATGTAACCAACAATCTTCATGGCTTTAGGTGCAAATAAACCTACCAATGCATGAACAGATATTTCACACCAATTCAAACCAATGTTATGCACAATTTCAAGCTCTACTTTGTGCTCTTTTAAATTAACAAGCTCTTCCTCATTTCTTTGTGTAGCTACCTTTATTTTCTATTCATTATTAGTTTCTAAGGTGTATAGTTTTGTTTCTTAACATTTATGCATTTTGACCATTTGTTGTTACAACCAAAGCATAGTTATCTTTCCCTTCTTTCTTCCTTTTCATTTTGTAATATTCCAGTATGTTGAGGTAAGGTTGCCTTATGAACTTGATGTAGTGTATATAACAAAACTCCATTATTATATGATATTCTCCTAAAATAATTGAAACACTACAAAATTTTCTTAAATTTACCTTGTTTTTATACAATGATAAATTCATTTTGTTTTCCAATCAGTTCGAAATTAGTTTTCAATACATGTTTCCCTTGTTTGTGAGGCTTCCTTTTTTTTATTTTCTTTTTTCTTTTAATTTTTATGTGTTTTTTATTTTTTATTAATTTTATTTATCAACATCTTCAAAAAAAAATGATTTTATGTTTTTATTTCAACTCATTTTTACTCCAAAAATCAATTTGTATATTGTTTAAAATCCATTGGAAATATCTTATCAAATCCAATATCTAGATCCAAAATTCTATGTGTGTGGGGCATATATATTCAACTAGATCTGAGATGTCTAGATTTGAGTAACTAAAATCAGGGTTATATTTTGATGTATTTTGGGAAAAAAAAAAAAAAAAAAAAAAAATAATAATAATAATAATAATAATAATAATTAATCAACTAGTCCAATTCTAAAACATGTTATTATGAAATATGTTGAAATCCTTAGATCACAAGTACCAAAATACTAGATATCCGGAACTGACTCTTGAATCATTTTGTATCTAATTTTATCTATATTTGAGAAGAAATTAAAGAAAGATTTTTTGAACTTTCATATTTATGAATTCCAAATATTCATATCCAACGCTACATTTTGATGTGATCCATTGTTTCTTCCAAATTCCAAAGTTTTGAATTCCCTCTTCAAATGGTAACATCAACATACGCAACCACAAAAGGAAATTACTATTTTCTAACAAGATAATCTATTACCAGAAAAGGAAATTACTATTTTCTAACAAGATAATCTGTTACTTGGATCTCTATTTGGTGTATATTTTTTATTTTTAGCCTATTTTCCATCCGTCTGACATGGCATCCATGTGGTAATGGGACATGATCTGGACCAGATCTAATCCCATGCTTTCCCTTACTTTTTTTTTCAGATCTAATCCCATGCATTCCATTAATTGTTATCATATGATAATTAACATCAGGAGGGGACATTTTTATGTTTCACTTATTTTCGATGAAAGATTGGAAGATATTATTAAAACTCGGGCTCGGTCTCAGCCTCAAGGGCCCTTCTCATATCGGTCTGCCACAACTAGATGTTCTCCTGCCGAATCCCACAGCCTCGCCAACTGGCTAACCAACCCCTCTTCTTTATTGCCCCTCTCCTTTTATATTCCTTTCTACCGCCTAGACTGCTAGTTCCTACTCGGGTGCTCTCTCCCTCGACTGCTCTTGCACCTTCCTGCCCACTCAGTTGCCTTTGTCTTCCACTTCCACCTTACCGCAACTCTTCTGCAACTGCCTATTCCTATCCTATTGTCCAGCTTACTCCTTCGCAATCTAACCATTTTTGCCACCCATTTCCTTCTCGTCCTTTGGTCAACCAAAATTCATCAAAACCTTTTCAAAATTAAACAAAGGCCCCAGCCACAATTTTTTGACTCGTCCCCAAGTCAATTCATTTCGACCTCGGTCGGTCCTTCTGGTATTTCCATTGGCTCTACAGGTGGTGGTTGCACTATCAACTGTGCTAGTTCTAGCGATAGTTGGGTTGATGCTTCTTTTGTCTCGGTCATTTCTCGTGAATTGACATCTATTTCTACTGCACTTTCCTCCCTCTTATGTTCCCCCATTCCAAACAAAGGCTCCAACTCCAAAACAGCGGTAGTGGTTTGCTGCCTGAATTCTCGGTACTTCTGAATGGCAATGTCCCATCTAACAAGGATTGCATCAACGCGTTGGGTGAATTCCTCAGCCAAATTTTATGTTAGCTCTGTTGGTCGTTGGCTTTGCAGGTCACTCCATTGGTGTCGACTGGAGTCACACACCTCCTTCAGAGTTAGAACCTACATCTGAACCAGTGGCTACAGATCTCTAATCACCTTCTTTGTCTGTGTGGACTATTCCTTAATTAGATCAACTTGGGCCTAGATGGCATCAATATGGTCGTTGATTTGTTGCAGTTGGGTAGGGTCTATATAGTCCTTTATGTTGGAAAATAAGGTCTATATTAACTCTCTCATTGGATAGACCAAGTACTTTTTTAGTGCCAGACTTCCTGGCCAGTCATGGACTTTGTTCATGAGAGCGTAGCCGTCGGTGAGGGAGTCTACTAAGGCTTGTTTCTTTGCTTCCACCTCGGCAATTTTTCCCTCAACCGTCTTCGTGTAGATCTCCACTGGGTCTGGCAGTGCTGACCTCACCGTGTCCAACTTCCTTTTCATGTCAGCATTGGTAGCTACCAAGTTCGAGCATGTCGCCTAGATGTGGTCGCAACATTTTACCAGTGTGCAGGTTGTGGTGTCTGTCGGCGCCTCTATGTTTGTGTCAAGATTGTTGGCCATAATGACCTGAATCCCTGTGTGATTTGATCAGCCTGGGCTTGAAAATCTGTATTTGCTCATCGTAGGTGATCGCGCTCTTTTGTTACTTCCTGCAACCACCTTACTTGCTGCTCATGTTCCTTGGCCAGATCCTCATGGATCATTTTGGCCCTATGCATTGCTTACTGTATAAATGTAAATAATTGGGCCGACGACCAGTGCTGGAGTGTGTTGGCCTGCATTGTACTGGGTTCAGGGAACTTTTGTTGTATGGATAAGCTGCTAGCAATGGATTTTTCAGAGTGGGAGGCAAGTGAATGAGCTTTTTGTGACTACAGAGTGAATTATGGAGTGGGTGGAATGATGTTAGGGTTCGGGAGCACTGTGAGCTTTATAGGGAAAATTGGCTGGTACAGCATAATCCTTTCTCCCTTCATAATAATGTCTAGGAATCCTCTTGTGGTGGGTCTGACCCAAGCATTGGTGATACAAGTGATGTTTGTTGTGTATCATTGGTAGAAGTGGTGCCCTTTTCCTGCGTGGCTGACTCAACTTCTGTTTCCACAATCGTTCTTCGTCAGCTTGATAGGAAGGTCTCTAATAGGGTCACGGAGGTGGAGGCTGTGTGCGAGGATGACTCTCACGACTGATGTAAAATGTTGGAAGTAGTGGTGGGAATCTCTTCAACTATGGGGGTTGCGAAGATCGAATGCTGGACCTCGTCAATAAGGTCGACAACCAGGGTTGGTGGAGCAGTTTTATGCTTTTTGACGATCAAATTGTGAACAACTCGTTTCTTCTTTGGCTTGGGGACTGTTGGCTAAGAGGGAGACTGGGTTACTCTCGTGGGGAGTTTCTTGGCCAGCGGGGTTGTGATAATAGGAGAGAACATGGTACAGCCTTGAAATTGAGCAGGATAATTACTCTCACCTGATTTTCCTTCGAAAGTGGCAATTATTTGTCTTAGCTCGAACATATTCTCCTCCATCTGAAGCACCATTAGGTGGAGGTCATCTTCGGCTGGCTACTTCCTGTTTCTCTCCACCACATCTCCCCCTTGAGCTTGTTGCTTTAAGGCTCTAAACAAATAATTGTATTTCCTATCCGTGATTTCGCAAGCCACTCCCGGCCATGATCCCTCCTCCTTGCGTAGCGTTGCTCCCATTAGAATGAACCTTTGCAACCTCATCTTAAAGGTCTCTGGATGAACACACCGTGGTCTAAGATAGGTGTGTGCATACGAGGCTCTGAACCATATCTCTTTTGAACATTTGTCCAGCAAATCCTTTGGTATCCTTTCTATTGACCTGATGGTGGCTAGCATCTACTCGTACCAATCCTTGAAATCTATCTCATTTATCTCTTTTGTGATGAGGTCTCCTAATGCCCTCCATGGGTCAAATCGAAGTGCAAGCAGTTGTCCTTCGACAATGGTCATCATTTCCCTTTCCTTCAACGACCTCCACTTCCACATGGCCAAAGACATCAAAATGTATCCGAACACGAAGTTGGTTCCCCGCCTGTACACATTTTCACAAGCTTCAAATAGCTCGTTAAGAACAAATGCGGACCGGTTAAGTATCTCTCCCTGGCAACAATGTTCCACAACCAAAATTGTGTCCAATGTGTATTCTTCTTCGTGTAATGTCTCATGGTTTTTCCTGCTATGATGTAGCAGGAAAATCTGATGTCAACCTTGTTAATCATATCGATCTTCACTCCTCTTCCACCCCGCTCAGTCCCATATCTTGCATAGATGATATCTTCAGTCTGCTTCTTGGCTCTCTTAGCTCCTGACTAAAATGTTGTGCTCACCACCTTCCCCCCTCCTAACAACTGTGTTAGACGATTAATATCATCCACATGAATGGGATACTCCTTGTCCAACTATAGTGATCCTCTGTGCATCTTTCTCGCCAAAAGGTTGGTACAATGCATTGCGGCGAATTGAGTACCAAACACAGGTAAGCTTCTCAAATGGAGTAACGTCAACCTTTGTATCCCTTTAAAATTTTCCCAGACCCTAGAGGTCTTGGTACCGTCCTCCTTTTGGATGTCCTCTGCATAAACTTCCCTTTTCAAAGCTAGGAATGGGAAACAGTCTGTAAGATCATTTTTGACCAGATTCGCCTTATCATATTTGCCATATAAATTGTCGACCGCCTCAATTCTTTCATCTTATGTGTCTTGTGGGACTAATACAATTCCTTTTTCAATCTCCCTTCGCCTTTGGTAAACAATTTGCACCCGAGGTTTCTCACTTTTGCGTCTCTGCATGTGTTCTTCAGAGTGGACCTGTAATTCTCCTACTATCTACACTTGAAGTTCAAGAATTCCCTTCATTATCCTACGAGTTAAGTAGTCGGACCTGACATGACGTTTCCTGATTGACTGAACCTTAGCAACTAATTACTCCGGCAACTTTCCCATGTGTTCTAGCTATGCCTTGTTGTCATTTACCAACTTGGACATGACAACCATGACGTGGACTGGGAAGGTATAGAGTGGGTTGCTTGGCGTATTTATTTTGTCATGAGGGGGTTATTTATTAACTATATTTGTGCTTAATGGGAAAAGATTTTGCGGCTCCTACTTTGATAGTTGCATTATTATTTACTTAATATGGAAATGACTACCAGTACAACGGAAAGGACGAGTACAGCGTGTGATCATAAAGGCTGCAAAAAGTGCTTGCCTACGTGTACCTTGCTAACTGGGACTACATGTGTGATTGCTAAATATGATTTTCTTCCCCCAACCACAAATGAGTTGCGGCGTGCTGAAGTTGTTGCCGCAACCTTATTGACCTTCTGCTTTTTTCTCTAAAAAAAACCCATGACTCTACGTAGTAGCTTATGATAACTGACAGACTTTATTTTTTTTTCTTTTTTCTTTTTTCTTTTCTTTTTTTTTCTTTTTTTTTGCGGTCTCATTTCTGAGACCGTCTGTTACCTTGACTTATGTTTTGTGGAAGGGCTTTAGGTGAGTTCCATTCACCCATCCGTGCAACATGACACCATTTAATTGTGCAAGTCTCACTACTCCAGATTCTTTTATTTATGTGACTATAAATGGGCCCAACCAGTGCATCTGCAGTTTCCCTGGGAACTTGTTGTTGTATAGTAGTACTTGTTCCCCTACTTTAAAAGACTTCCTCCTGATGTGCCTATCGTGTCAATCTTTCTGCCTTCTCTACTCCACTGACTAATGAAACTCGGCCAAGAACTAGGTTTCATCAAGTTCCAAAGCTAACTCAGTCTGTCCCACAAGGCCATTTTGTCTGTCATTCCCTTGGCTTCATATATGAACATGCTTGGTAATATAAATTTTGTTTGAATGACAGCTTCCCTTCCATATACTAGCTGGAACAGAGTTTGCTTATGAAGTCTCTTTACTATTGTGGGTATTCTTTACTGTTGTGAGTTCCCTTCCTATACACCCATAGAGGTGTGGGTATTCTTTCATCCCAGTCGTCCATCTTGGCTGACACAACCTTTGTTAGCCCTTTCTCTAGGATTTTGTTAAATGCTTCAGTTGTGTCGTTGACCTATGGGTGATACGAGCTACTCTTATTATGCTGAATCATGAAGGTCTTCAGCAAAGTCTCAATGGTTTCATTCAGAAATTACATTCCTTTGTCACTTGTGAGGCTCCTCGGGCATCCAAACCTTGAGATTATGTTCTCGAAAATAAACCTTGTAGTTGTTTCTCTTGTATATTCCTTGACGGGTGTTGCTTCTGCCCACCTGGTGAGGTATTCTATTGTGGTTATTATGTATCTCACGTCTGAATGCCTTATTGGTGGTGTAATGGGTCCAATGAAGTCTATTTCCCATTTGTCAAAGATTTTCACTGTGTGAATGGGGTTTAGAGGCAGATCATCCCGTCGCAAGGCTTTCCAACCCTTTGGCAGAACTCGCAGCTCTTGGAAAATTCTTTAGAATCTTTATGAATAGTCGACCAGCAGAGCCCTGCTTGTAGTATCTTTCTTGTGGTGGCTTTACCTCCCACATGGTCTCCTGTGACTCTCATGTCGCATTCCCACAACACATCGCTTCTTTCATGCTGAAGGATGCAGTTTCTCAATATTTGATCCAAGCCCATATTCTAGAGGTGTCTTGCGATCAGCTAGTAATCTGCAGCCCTTACTACCAAGTGGCGTCTCTGTGCTACCATATATCCTTCTAGGCAATGACCTATTGTTAACAATGTGGCAATCTCTTCTAGGTGATCTGGGATTTCCTCTATTCTAAATAAGATGGCGTCAAGCATGATCATCCACTACTCCTTCATTCTCCCCTATCTCCAGTCGTGAGAAGTGGTCTGGCCCCACATTCAGTCTGTCAGGTTTTATGACCACCTCGAAATTAAATTCCTGGAATAGCAACAACCATTGGCATATTCTACCTTCCAGTACTTGTTTGTTTTCCAAGTATTTCAGTGCAGAATGGTCTGTAAAGAATTTGAAAGGCACTTCCAACAAGTAATGCCTAAATTTTTGGAGAGAATAGACCATGGCCAAGGCTTCTCTCTCAGTTGTTGTATAGTTTATTTCTGTAGTTGACAGCTTTCTGCTAGCATAGTACATCGGGTGGTCCATATTTTTCTCCCCTAGCTACACTAAGACTGCTCCCAATGCTATCCTTGACGCATCGATGTGCACATGGAACATTTTATTCCAATCTGGATAGACAAGGATAGGGGCACTTATCATCCTTTCCTTCAACTTATTCTGTGTTGTTTGACAATCCTCAGTCCAAACAAATTCTTCCATCCTTTTCAGTAGCTTTTCCATTGGGGTTGTGATTGATGCATAATTCTTGATAAAGCGTCGGTAATACCCCATATGGACCAGATTTGACCTTAGTTTCTTCACTTTGCACGGTGGTTCCATGTTGACAATTGCCACGACCTTCATTGGGTCTATGCATACTCAATCCTTGCAGACAATATGGCCTAACAGTGTTCCAAATGGGACTACGAAGATACATTTTTTTAGGTTCAAAGAAATCTGCAGTTGTCTGCACCTTTCGAACATTACTCTTAATAATTTGGTGTGTTTTTTTAACAGACTATACACTGTCCATTCATCCATGTACACCTCTAGAAATATCTGAATATGGTCTTGGAATGTAGCTATGAAAATCCTTGAGAAAACCATTGGCGAATTCTTTAGTCCAAATGGCATCACATTGTATGCATATAACCCCCACTCAGTAATGAATGTTGTTTTCCTTTTATCCTCCTCAGCTATTCGAATTTGGTGGTAGCCAGAAAATTTTTCCATAAACTAATATGCTTCATTCCCTGCCACATTGTCTAGGACCTCATTGCTGAAAGGTGTCTGGAATGCTTCATGCACACATGCGTTGTTGAGGATTATGTAATCAACACATACTCTGATTTTGGTTGCATCCTTCTTGTTTTGTATGACTATTAGGCTTATCCACTCAAATTCATCTACCAGAAATATAATTCCTGCTTCCAGCATTTTGTCAATTTCCTTCTTAATTTTCTCTTTCATCCTTGGATTCAATCTATACAGTCTGTGCTTTGGCGGTCAGGCATCCAATCTTAGAACAATCTTCATTTCCCCTATATCTCCCTTTATTCCCTTCAGCTCTGCTACTGAAGCTAAGCATAGGTCTTGATATTCCTATAATAGGTCAAAAACTTTCTTTTGTGGTCTAATCTTCCCAGTAGTCTCCCACAGATGTTATTTTGAGCTTATCCTCCGTCCCAACGTTTTGATTTCTTAGTTTCATTGGCAGAAGGTGGGCACCTTCTTTTGAGGGGCTCTCCCGGATGTCTCTTTCTCCTTATGTTTCTTCGAAGCTCAGGTGTCTCAATCCATCTATCCCATCCTCATCTAGTTCTGTGTCCACCTTGTCGCATGTCGCATATTCTGGAGAATCCATGTTAGACAGATATTGCAGAAAATTTTCATTGGGACATCCTTCAACCAATTGTCTTAGGGTGAATAGAACCCCTTTTATCGCCTAGAGTCTCTTCGTCATGCATTCCTCTTTACTTCTGAATGAAAAGCTGCATTGTACCTCCAGAATATCCCAATTCGACGTCTGATGACAGATATCCTCCTGTACATACCAAGATCGGGGGACAGTTCCTAGGGTATGTATAAATGTGTGTACCCATCGATCCTTCAGTATTCCCTGGTTATTCCAATTGGTTATGCAATCTTCGATGTGCCTCTCGAGACTTGAATCCCCCTTCTATCTTGCCTTATCATGTGGTCGGTATTCCACCCCAACAAATCTTTCCTTCATGACTTGCTTGATACTTTCCGAGTCTCTTAGTGCGTTGCGTTGCCTCTTCCACCATCTTTCCGGTGATGCCATGAGGGCGATACCGATAAAGGGAATCTTTTGATCCTCCATCATTTCCTAGTCTACCCTGTTCAAGAAGGTATCCACTGGTTCAAGGCCATAATATTTGGGATAGTCGCCTATCTTCATTCCTATCCAATTTACTCGAGTTATCATTGCACAGCGTCTAATGTTTAGTTCATACCCACCTTGCTGCTGTTGGGTTCCAAATCGGGCCACCATTCTGCCTATTTACATTACCCTTTTTTCTATTTTTTCACTTATTTACCCATGTTGTTATGTTAAACTCACAAAGTAAATTTCCCCCTTACTGTCCTATTGGTATATTTTAATTAATGAAGTAAAACGTATATAATTTACCAATTTGCGAACTAAACGATGTGTTTGACTGCGGCATGAGAACAGGAACCCTCAACTCGGCATATCGCAATAGATTTGGTAACGGCCGATTAGCAAGAGGTCGCACAGCTCAGAGAACAAATGCCCAGAACTATTCTTGGAGTCGTCCTACTATCTCAGACGTCTGATGCCAATATCGTTCCAACCAATGTACATCTTTGTATCTGCAGTTGCTATGTTTGTGAAAGAATTGTTAATCTCCCTCGCTATGTATAAAACGCAGGTTGATCCTGTGAATGGGGGCTCGCCCATCAGCATTGTAAACTTCTATTACCAATTAATAAAAGATCATCCATTTTGTTGTCTTAACTCTTTTCATGGCTAACGCAACCCTGATCAGAGAGTTGGGCCCACTCTTCTGATCAGGCGCTGTGTCTTTGTGTGTGTGTGTGATTTGGTAGTTTGTGTTGCTATTACAATACTTTGTTGTTTACGATTATTTCTGCAAGTTCGTAAATTGATTAATCTTTCATTTATGTTTTGAATCTTAACCCGCGAACCCTTGGTTGGGAAAGATCACGTGTTTCCCCTACATATACCTTGCGCGTTGCCTTGAAAGTATATGCACCCGGATTGATAAGATTAATGTCGGAATTAGGTAGATAATCTATTACCCCTGCTTAGACACCAACATTTTGGCGCCGTTTCTGGGGAGGCTAACAAGGTGCAAACAATAATCTGGACTGGCCAAAGGGTTGACTTTTCATCCTGGGAAGAGAACGAGTTCTCTCACATAGGCACTTTTTCTGTTTGTTCATTCTTTTCATTTTTCTGATTATTTTGGTCCATTTTCTTATCCTACAGAGGGAGGAGTCCTTTGACGCCCTACTCCAGGCCTTGAGCGAGAATTATTTTTCTTTCTTAACCTGTGTGTGTTTTCTTCTTGGGGAAAAACCCTAGCCTTACCCTAGGGAGGGACAGTTTTTTTATTCTTCTTAGATATAGAATATTAGGGTTTCCCATGGTGTTTTATTGTTTTTGGTTCTTGTTCCTAGGGAGGGAAGGGTCTTTTGACGCCCTACTCCAGGCTTGAAACCCTAGTTTTTTTATATAGCCACCTTTCGTTTTCTTGAAGTCCTTCATCCTGGGGAAGGAACGGTCTTTTTACACCTTACTCCAGGGTTGAAGCATTGTAGATTCATATAGAAACCCCCCATCAATCCAACTTTTTTATGAACAAAGAATCTAGTAAAAGGGGTAGAGGGAGAACCCCAAGAAGGGGAGGACTAGACGTGAGAAGAAAAACATATATATAAGAGATCATAGCAAAGACTGAATCTGAATCATCTTCTCGTGTAGCAGTGAGACCAGGAGCAAGAAGGGTAAAGTCAGAAGGACAATCAATGGAACAGCCAGTATTGGCTGCAGCATTCTGTGGTGATTCAACACAACAGGTTCCTCTAACTGAGGAAGAAGCATCTAGCAGTGGACCTGAGTCAGAGAATCTTGAGCTGGTGCTAGCAGAGGAGGAAGTTGCAAGCAGAGCATCAATAGAATTGGACCATTTTGGTAAAGTAAAGGGAGTTGCAGCCGAAGTATCAAGCCATTAGGCCATAGGAGAAAGAGTCGAGGAGATATTTACATCACCAAGAGACTGGGGAAGTGCTACTAAAGCAGCTCACATCCTGGTAATAAAGAATCCTTAGCCACCCTCTGCAGAGCCTGTTGTGATCCCCAATGATTATTGGAAAATATTCATGGCTCCTACCAACTCCACCATCAATTTATTGGAGATCTAGGAACCGGTGCACCTACAAAGCCTATTCCATTGATAGCTTTACCAACCTTCCATGGGCTTATCTCTGAAGACCCCAACACATTTCTATTTGATTTTTATATAGTATGTCGGGGGTATGACTACACAACAGATGCCTAGAAGCTTAATATTTTCCCTTCCACTCTAAAAGGGACGGATCTACACTAGTTCATGGGCCTTGGAGCAAAGTCCATTTCTACCTGGGAAGATATGCAGACGACTTTCTTGGAGAAACACGAGGATTACTGTAAATCCTAGAGCATTAATGAGGAACTCTTCAAGTTCACACAGAAAGAAGATCTTGGGATATTTTATGGAGAATTTCAACTACACCTTACAAAGGTCAGGACAATCTGACCTAGATAAGGAAATGTTAAAGATTATCCTCCTTCGGTCCCTTTGAGAAGACTCGATGGAACTATTGAACATTATGGGGAAGGGAGATATCTCTAAGGATAATTTCGAAGACATTTGCAAATTGTCTATTCAGTGCTCAAGGGGACTTGCGAGAAACAAGCAGGGGGTCCGTTCAGTAAAGCAGCCTGGCGGGAGTGTTACAATAGTAGAAATTGGGAATTTGCTAGATAACCTGAGAATAGATATACTCAGCACCCTGTCAACACAAATGGACACTCTGCAAGTAAAACAAAAGCAGCTAGAGCTAGACAGAACAATGGCATTATTTTGTCCAAAATGCAGGAAGAAACATCAGGAGAGGGAATGTTCACTGAATGCCATAGAGTAATGTGTGATCTGCGAGCTCAACCATGTGACCAGCTCATGCCCTTCCTTACCAGGCTTGAAAGCAGTGTTTCAAGGAACAGGGGAGAACACAAAGCAGCTATATCTCATGGGATCGAGGAAGCCATGGCAGCCCCGACCTCCGATGGGAAGTCAAGGTATGTACTTGGATCCATCCCAATATTTTAATAATTGTAATATGAATCCTTAGACCATGCCTTATCCTCCCATGTGGCCGCAGTACCAGTACCCACCTTGGCAGCAGCGGAACACCCGAGCCAGTATGAGCTCCCCGTGGGCTCCAACCTGGAAAGGATCCACTCCTGATCAGTTTCCTCAGCAAATGCCATCGTAGATACCTTCGCAGATGCCCCAACAATAGCTTCATTGCCCTCCAATGTGCCTCCTAGTAACCAACAGGCCCGTCCACAGCTCCCAGCCTAACCCTAACCCTAACAATAAGGGAGGTCATCAAGCTAATGTTCTTAACCTGCCTTCATATAGTATCTCCACTGCAGAGCTGTACGAAATGAATCTGCGATCAGGTCAGACAATTAATGTCCCACCTCCTCCAGTTATCATTAAACAGCTTGATAGTGAAGGTAGGGAGGCAGAGTCAGTCAATGAAGAGCCAAACCAAATCGATCGAACCCAGATGCCTCCTATCAAACAGTATCATTCAAAACCACCTTATCCATAGAGATTAATCATGAGCAAACTAGGTGCTCAATCTGAATTTGATTTACTAGGAGACTTGCAGAATTTATTTGTTAAAATTCCCTTACTACAAGCCATGAAGGATGTGCCAATTTATGCAAAGACACTTAGAGAATATTGTTCCAAGAAACCTGCTAAGAAAATTAAAGATCCCCTCACTATACATGTTATGGGAAAGTTTTTAGATTTTATGATGGGAAAATCTATGCCGGTGAAATATGGAGACCCGGGAAACCCGATCTTGACAGTACAGATTAATGGGGTAGAGATTCCAAATGTGTTAGTAGACCTGGGAGATGCCATCAATGTCATCACTACTGAGACCATGCACATCCTAGGACTCTGTAATCTAAAACATACACCTATAGTCCTAGAATTAACAGACAGATCTACAGTTAAACCTGTAGGAAAGCTAGAGGATGTGACAATTTCAGTAGACTCATGGCATTGCCCTATAGACTTCCTGGTATTACATACATAGTCATCAGTGGGCGGTCATCCCCTAATTTTGGGAAGGCCATGGCTGGCCACTGCAGACGCTTATATTGGGTGCCACTTAGGGAATATGGTCATTTCTAACAAGCATAACACTAAGAATTTAGTGTTGTATCCACTAGCAAAACCAAATTCTCCTATAAAACCAGTAAGCAATAAGATAGTTGTATCTGCAGTAGAGGATGGAATGGAAGATGAAGAAGTATGACCTGTCCTTACTATTGGACAAGCCCTACAATTGAAAGCCGGATCAGAAGATGATGTGATCACTTCTTTCATGGATGATCCCCATTCAGTTTCAAAACAAAACTGGCAGATATTAGAATCCATCCTGAGCTGTGAGACTCAGCAAGGTATGGAAACAGTGGAAGGATTAGAGAAAACACCTGCTGATGCACCCCATAAAAGTATACAAGTGGAATTGGAACATGGGAGAACTTTGAACATTAATCTGAACCTAACAGAATCTCAGAAGGAGCAGCTTATAGAAGTTTTGCGGAAACATAAGGAGGCCTTCGCTTGGAATTATGCAGATATGAAGGGAATGTCGACTAACTTATGCACACATCACATATACATCAAGGAGGATTGTCGTCCCATAAGGCAACCTCAGAGGAGAATGAACTCGGCGTTGAAGAACGTGGTAAAAGAAGAACTTCAGAAGTTATTGGATGTGGGTTTCATCTACCCAATTTTAGACAACCAATGGGTCTCACCACTGGTAATGGTCCCCAAAAAGAATGGAAAATGGTGGATCTACGTAGATTATCGAGAGTTGAATAAGGCGACGCAGAAGGACCACTTTCCATTGTTATTTATTGATCAAGTGTTAGACACGTTGGCTGGTAAGAGGTATTTTTCTTTTCTGGATGGGTTTAGTGGATATAACTAGATCCAAATCGCTCCTGAGGACCAGGACAAGATCATATTCACATGCCCCTAGGAGACATTTGCATACCGGGTCCTTCCTTTTGGCCTGTGTAATGCTCCCACAACATTCCAGAGGGAAATCCTGGGAATCTTCTCTGACTTGATAAATGACAGTGTTGAGATCTATATGGATGAATTTACTCCATATGGGGACTCGTTCAGAGTGGGATTGGAAATTTTGGAAAAAATTATTGCGAGGTGTATACAAGCACACATCTCTCTGAGTACAGTGAAATGTCACATGATGATATAAGAGGGAATCGTTCTCGTTTACTCTCAACTGAAGGAATCAGAATGGATCCAGCAAAGATATAGGTAATTCTGTACTTTCCAACACTTAAAACGGTCACACATGTACGCAGATTCATTGGTTGTGCTGGGTATTATAGACGTTTCATAGAAAATTTTGCAAAAGTAGCACACCCTCTGTTTCAGTTATTAACGAAAAGATTCAGAATTTGTGTGGACTAAATATTGTGATGCAGTGTTTGCAAGAATTAAAGAGTTAGTTTGCAGTGCTCCAATCCTTAGTGGACCTAATTGGACACTACTATTCCACATTCATACGGATGCTTCTCAGATAGCAATTGGTGCAGTATTTGGATAGCAAGAAGACAAAGTACCTTACGCAGTCTACTATGTTAGTAAAGATTTAGCTTTTTCTGAATTAAACTATACAGTGACTTAGAAGAAATTTCTTGTTGTCGTTTATGCCATTACAAATTTTCGGCATTATATTACCGGGTATCCTACTTTTGTGCACTGCGGCCATCAGGTATTTAATGAACAAACCTGTCACCCTTGGTCGAAGTACAAGGTGGTTGTTATTGTTACAAGAATTTGATATCACCATAGTAGATAAACTAGGTAAAGATAATGTGGTCGCAGATTTTTTGTCTAGGATAGAATGTGATGGTGAAGAAACACCAATTGAAGATGATTTTCCAGATGGGCATATTTTTGCAGTTTCTGCTAACACTTCGTGGTATGTAGATATTGCTAACTATTTGGCTACAGGTAAAGTGCCTCATCACCTATCTTACAAGGAGAAAAGGAAGATAATTCACCACAGTACCAGATACTCATGGATGGAAGGGTCTCTATTCCACACGGGAGTGGATCAGCAGATTCGGCGTTGTGTAGCAGGAGATGATATTTTCGAGATATTGAAAGCTACACATGGCGGACCCTGCAAGGGACACTTTTTAGACAAAAGGACATGACATAAAGTACTGCAAATGGGGTATTACTAGCCTTCCATCTTCCATGATGCTCGGATTATGTGCGAAGGTGTGATAACTGTCAATGGATGGGACAACCTGGGAAAGTAGATGAGATGCCTCTGCAGCCCCAAATAGTCCTCGAACCATTCAAGAAATGGGTCATCGATTTCGTTGGTCCCTTCAACCCACCTTCACATCAGAAGACTTATATCCTGGTCTGCACCAACTATGTAACTAAATAGGTGAAGCCAGGGCAATCACGAGAGCAACAAAGCAAGTGGTGGAAGACTTCCTTTTTGAAGAAATTTTTGCCAGGTACGGGACTCCAAGGGAGATTGTATCAGACAGTGGATCACAGTTTACTTCCCATATGATAAAAAAGCTAATGCCAAAATATGGGGTCAAGCATAGAGTTACAACCCCCTATCATCCCCAAGCGAATGGGAAAGTAGAAAGCACAAACAAAGTATTGGAAAATATCTTGACAAAGATAGTAGCAAGCCATCGCCGGGATTGGGCACAAAAACTCCCAGAAGCTCTCTGGGCATATAGAACGACATGGCAGAATACAACAGGGTTTTCTCCATATGAATTAGTCTATGGAAAATCCCCCTTATTTCCGGTGGAATTTGAGATTAGAACACTCAGAACAGCTCTGGAAGTAGGTCTAGATTTATCAGAGGTCCAGAAATACTGGCTGGAACAGCTAAATGATTTGGATGAAATTCGAGCAGTGATTGTCCAGAGAACTACTATTGTTCAACAGCAGAGAATGAAATGGCACGATAAATTCATCAAAACCAAGGTGTTTCAGGTGGGGGACTGGGCATTATTGTATGACTCTATATTTAAGGATTTCAAAGGCAAGCTCTGCACTCACTGGATGGGCCCGTATCAAGTGGACGCAGTGTTTGAAAATGGAACAGTTAGACTAAGCACAATAGATGAAAACCATACTTCGTTCCTGGTGAATGGACACCGTCTTAAATTATATCACCATCCAGCCTCTAAAGATGCCTTTGTTAAAAATCTTTCTGCTTCATCTGATTTAATGGTCATTGGAAAATAACCTCACTTTGTTCTAAAAAAAAAAAAAAAAAAACTTAAACTCTAAAAAAAAAAAAAATTATATATATAGATGTATAGATATATATATATACTGTTTGTGTATCTTTTGCAGGAACAACGAAGAAATATGGCGAGGAGGAAGTAACACCGGCACTATCATTTTAATTGTTGTTACACTGTAGTTGTCGTTACTCCATAACTGTTGTTACACAATAGCTGTCATTACTCCATAATTGTTGTTACACAGTAGCTGCCATTACTCCATACTGTTGTTACACCGTAGCTTCCATTACTCCATAACTACTGTTACACTGTAGCTATCGTTACTTCATAACTGTTGTTACATAGTAGTTGTCGTTACTCCATAAATTGTTGTTACAATGTAGCTTCGTTACTCCATAACTACTATTACACAATAGTTGCTGCTACTCCGCAACTATCGTTACACTGTAGATGTTGTTACTCCATAACTGTTGCTACATCATAGCTGTCGTTACTCTATAAATGATGTTACACCATAGCTGATGTTACTCCGCAACTGTCGTTACACTATAGTTGTTGTTACTCTGCAACTACCATTACATGTAGCTATTGTTACTTTGCAACTGTCGTTACACCGTAGTTGCTGTTACTCCACAACTGTCGTTACACCGTAGCTGTTGTTACTCCGCAAATGCCATTACACCGTAGTTGTTGTTACTCCACACTGTCGTTACACCGTAGTTGTTGTTACTCTGCAACTGTTGTTACTCTGCAACTGTCGTTACTCCGCAACTTTCGTTACATCATAGCTGCCATTACTCTGCAATTGTTGTTACACCATAGCTGTTGTAACTTCACAACTGTTGTTACTCACTATTGCCGTTACACATTGTGTTGCCACTCAAGTGCTGCTACACGTTGTGTTGTCACTCCGTCAGGTATGTCCGTAGGTACATCTCTGTCGTTTTATGGATTTAATTAAAATATTCCAAAAAGGAAAAATAAATGTGCCGAGGATGGCGGTCATTAAAGTTGTGGGGGGGGGACCATCAAAAGAGATGACAGCATACCATGAAAAGCATTTAGTGCACATAATGAAGCTCAACCAAATATGATGATGGCAGTACGTTGTAATCATATTTTTAAATAAACTTTCGGATGTGGGTTCATACTGCCAGGTCATATTAGTCATCTCCTCGCATGTTTAATTTTTAAAATACACCTATGTACCACCCTAACTTGCCATGATATTCGAACATACCAGTGTTGGATTCGCCATCACTCCCGGACGTACTAGTACTGAATTCGCCATTACTCCCAAACGTACCAGTACTGATTGTCCCATTCTTTCCAAATCATCCATGACATTATTTCAACTCCTAACAGTCTGGAAACCTATCACTCTCCCCTGTCAATCGACTATAGTCAATGTGCGGTGTCCGCCTTCGCAAGGATGGGTGGCCAATCGATTCGCCATGAACTAGAAAGCACAAGAGTAGTTTGGAGCAATCGAGAGGTATGGCAGGTCTTTCAAAATGCTAGATGGGATGTATATTTTGAAAGGTTAAGGGAATTTTATGAAGATTTGACAATTGAATTCGCGTGAAACCTGGGGGAAGAAGGCTCGCGGGTTCGCGGTGTGGCGATTCCTGTGACAGAAGAAATCATTGCGGAAGTCACTAGGCTTCCGCAGGTCGGGGAACGATGGTTTGTAAGGAGAACTCCCCTTCTGGAAGTCCCAGAGGCTTTTCCTCAAGTCGGGGAGAGCATAGCCCATAAAAGCAGAGGATACGACAGGAATTCGCTACCATATCCGTGGGGAGAAGTAGCAGAATTTGTCATCAAATATATGACATGTGAGGGAAGATACTCTACGATTTTCATATATCACCTCCGCATATTAGCCCATCTGTGATTTCCACAGATAGAGGCATTCCCCATGAATTTTCCCTATTTCCTGTTGAGGAGCCTTCATCTAATGGCGCATTCGGCTCAGGGGGCTCGACAGATACTAACGGTCATTACACATCATGGGTTGGTGTGGCTGCTGATAATGCACACCATTGAACAGATCCCGATTCCACGGGAGGTGTTTCAGGACTCCACAGAGGAACAAGTAGCAGCCGTTATGGCCGCTAGGGCTAAAGGATCTGAAACCATGGAGGAGGATCCTATCGGTGATGACTATGTTGATCAAGAAGAACTAGAGGAGGTGGAGATGGAGAAGGAGGAATTGGGGGATGCGGTAGCTCCTCGAGACCAAGCAAAAAACATGGACACAGGGGCTGATTCAGAAAGGCCCACCAGTACCACGGATGAGGTTGTACCACAAGAACCAGCTTCACCCATGGAACTATCTGAACAAGAGGATGTTATGGTTGTCACGGGGTAAAACCCATGGCAGGTCAGCGTGGGTGAAGCAGTTGATATGGTGACTGAAGGAACCCCACAGGGATCCCCTACCACCATGGAAATATTGGAGGAGGTCATGAGCACTTCAGCCATGGAATTCATAGAAGAGGGAGGTTTAGGGTAAGAAAGGCCCAGAATTGAGGAAGCTGTGGGACCCATCAAGGAAGCAGCAGAATAACCACAGTGTGAGATTGACACTGTACCACAAGAACCAGTGTCAACTGCGGGGCTAATTATAGAAGATGCACCCCAATCCCCTTTCTCTACTTCAATTCCAAGAGGAGCGAGAGTGAATCGTTCCCCTCAAGAGGGGGGAAAAGAAAATGTTGTGATCTCGGTGGCTCTGAATTTTTTACAAAGGCCACAAACTCATAGAGTGGAAGCCGCTCCGGTGGTTGGTGCCCTGGAGCGTGAAATGAGAAGAGAAGGTATGGAAGCTAGAGAACCGGGAGGATTCCCAGTAGATACAGTAGCGGGAGAATGTATCACCAGCACATTGCCAAGTGCAAAACGTGTGCACGAAGAGGAGATTGTGGTTGGTGAAGAGGAGATTGTGGTTGAAATGGTCTTGACGACTGAGCCAGCGATACAACCAGGCAAGAAGGCTGTTGATCACGAAGAGCAAGCAAGGGAGGGAAATCCCCCAATCAACATAGCAGGAAATGTTTCGAGGGATCTACCTCCGGTGGAGGAAATATTGGTTAAACAGGAATGGATAGAGCTGTGCGAGCAACCAAGGCTTCCGATGAAACAAAAGTACTAGCTGCAGTTCAAGGAAAAAATGCAGCTCAAAATGGAAGTGAGGAAGCTGAAAAAGAAGGTGAATAAAATGTAGAAACAATTAAGGAAGCATAAATGGAGAGCCAAAAGGGAAAATACTATCCAGGTTGACGCAGAAATCTAAATAGACTAGATAGTCATGACCTCTGCCGACACTTAGACAGACCCGATTGACCAATTATTTGAAGATCGGGAGTATGCCGTAACAACTGAAATTCAATCCTGGAAGTCTACTATAGCCCAATATAAAAATGAAATTAGAAGGACTGAGGAAAGGGCCTCCACCACAATTTTTGGATATGTGGAGCGAATGGATGTGATGAGGTTACGGCAGGAAAAACAGCAGCTCAAGATAGAACAGCTAGAGAAGAACATGGCAGAGGTGAAGAACATGGCAGAGGTGAAGAACGATAAGGAGCAGATGTTCGAGCTGGTGCAAGAGGTTATGGCATGTTGTCCACCTACTTCTTGTTATTCCTTATTTTTGCATGAACGTTTCCTTTTATTCTGCATGGAGAGTATTAAAAATGAGGTCAGCTATGAGATGGAGGACGGTGTACAATTCCTCCAGATTTTGAGGAGTCACGATGTACCCACACAACATTTGATGTGTGAATTTTACTTGCACGGGTACTTATTGCGGCTAGACAGAGATTTCAACCCAGTCCCATATGTTGGGGACATTCATCTGAGGGCCCTCACCTCTTACGCTTTTAACCAAATTCATTGGTAGAAGGATGGTAACACTTTTGAATCCAATCAAGTTACCAAGCCATTCACATTAAGAGGGGAGCATGAGAGGGCAGACACAGTGTTCAATAAGCACAGGACCTTTTTAGGGGTTGGAGAAATAGAGATAGAATAGTGAGGACACAAAAGTGGTGTCTTGATCTCTGTGTCAATCAACTGACCACAATTCAGAAAGAGGCCCTTAGTTGTTGTCAGAGGAGATGGATGATGTCACCAACAGCTGTCTGGGAAAGAGAAACTTTTGGGGCACCAAATTTTTCACATGTACTTAATAGGGTGCCCAAGTATGTCGCATGTGTCCAGACATGTGCATCCCAGTGGATGGGGCTCTAGTTTTAGTTCCCTGTTCTTTGGTTGCCTATTGATGAGTATACTCCAACCTATGATGTCCCAATAGATTGGTGGAAAGAAGTTGTCCTCTCGGATGGATTTAAAGTTCCAGGGACAGAGATGACCGTGGATTATGATCTTGCCCAGCTTCATCTAACATACAATCTATGAAACACAGATTTGCGAAAGAGGAGGACTTCATGAGGACATGCAGTAGGCTAGTTGGGGGGAGATGTTGGGTGCCAAATCGGGCCACCTTTCTGCCTATTTCCATTACACTTTTTGTTATTTTTGCACTTATTTACCCATGTTGTTATGTTAAACTCACAAGGTAAATTTCCCCCTTACTTTCCTATTGGTATATTTTAATTAATGAAGTAAAATGTATAGAGTTTACCAATTTGCAGACTAAACGATGTGTTTGACTGCAGCATGAGAACAGGAACCCTCAACTCGGCATATCGCAATAGATTTGGTAATGGTCAATCAGCAAGAGGTCGTACAGCTCAGAGAATAGATGCCCTGAACTATTCTTAGAGCTATCCTACTATCTCAGGCATTTGATGCCAATATCGTTCCAACCAATGTACATCTTTGTATCTATAGTTTCTATGTTTGCGAGAGAACTGTTAATCTCCCTCGCTATGTATAAAACGCAGGTTGATCTTGTGAATGAGGGTTCACCCATCAACATTGTAAACTTCTGTTACCAATTAATAAAAGATCATCCATTTTGCTATCTTAACTCTTTTCGTGGCTAACACAAACCTGATCAGAGAGTTGGGCATACTCTTCTAATCAGGTGTTGCGTCTTTGTGTGTGTGTGATTTGGTAGTTTGTGTTGTTGTTACAATACTTTGTTGTTTACGATTATTTCTGCAAGTTCTTAAATTGATTAATCTTACATTTATGCTTTAAATATTAACCCATGAACCCTTGGTTGGGAAAGATCACATGTTTTCCCCTGCATATACCTTGCACATTTCCTTGAAAGGATACGCACCCGGATTGAGAAGATTAATGTCGGAATCAGGTAGATAATCACCCCTACTTGGACACCAACAGCTGCCATGCATCCCATGCGGCTTCCGAGCCGGTCTTTGAGCTTTGGATACTTCTCCAGCTGATGAAGCCTCCTGTCGTGGGATTTATGTAATCTTACCTCTTTCCCACTATGAGTATGTATAGGTGGTCTAGCATTCCTAGTTCATCCCTATCATCTATTGGTTCTGTGAACTTAGGTCCTTGATAAGGGTCCAGGGTTTGGGTCACCCTTAGTCCTTCTGCTTCGAAAATCATTAGTTATTTCTTTAGGTCTATGAAAACATATTTCTTACAGGCCCAATCGATCCCAAGGAGCGCTGGGTATGGGTCCTTATCCCCCATGATGTTGATCACCTCGAATTCAGTGTGCGTCTTCAACCCCACCACATTGACTTCCACATTCTCTAACCTTCCAATGGGCAGTGAAATATTGGTTTGCCCTTCTTAGTTTAATCAGCGAGTATTTCAATTATGGCTTCCCCATTACCTCCCATGTTTTTCTAGGTAGTATGTTTACATCTGACCCCAAGTCTAACATTGTATCCCTTATCTAGAACCTTGCAACCTGCGCGTTGATCCAAAATTCATTGCCGCTTCTCCTCTTGTTCTGTTTCACTCTTCTAGAATTCTTTTCTGGAAAGTTAGCAAGTGGTCGCTCCGCTTCCCCTTCTTCTGTGGATAACACAACCTTCAAACTTTTCTGCAACTCCTTCAACATGCATTCATCCTCAACAATCTTTAGGAACAGTTTAAATCATTCTTCAATCGGTTGGTCTTGATCAAGCACATGATCCTGTGGTTTCTGGTTGTCTCTCTTCTCGATCATCCCCTCGAACAACTTAGTTGCCTCATGATAATACTTCTTTTTTCATTTGGGTTGTTATACTTTTTGTGGAGATGTTGCTTTAACAATCAAGGGTGGGTTCGTTATGCTACGATCCTCCCCCGTCTTCTTTCCTCCTCGGGTGACTATATTAATATTGGGTGTGGGAAGACTATCATCGATACAGGTTCAACATTAACCAGGTTAGCCCCCCTCTGTCTGGTTATTTCTTCCCACTTTGCAATGAGTTCTAGAAAATCCTCTGTGGCATGTGCATTAATCCTGCACTGTGAGCACCAAGGTCTCCTCAGGAGCGGGAATTCTCTGGCGACATGCCCTTCATGGTCAAAGTTGTAACACCTTATGGGGCCTCTTCCTCTAGTCCTCCCTCCTCGCCCATTTCCTCCTTGTCCTCCCCTGTTTGACTCATTGACTTTGAACGTAGACCTATCCAGTTGTTTTGTTAGAGCATCTAGTGCTCAGCACTGATCAGTGTGATGTGGTGTATATGCGCAAAACTCACAGTAGTTGTTATTGGGGATGTTAGATTATTTCTGCAGTATTGGGCACATCTGTGGTAGCTGTCCATACATTTTACAAATCTTGCAAAATTATTGGCTATTCCTTCTCGAAAAATCTCCTTGCACTCCTACTTCTGCAACTCTTGTGGTTGGTGGGGCCCTTGGAGACCCCGCAACCCCCCCTCGATGATTAATCCCTCACAACCTGGGGCACTTTGTCGCAACATTCCCTTCGACCATGCAGTGAGTGCACCATATGTTGGGTCTGGCTGGTCGTATTGGCTGAAGATCCTTTAGCTTCTCTGTTAACGTTTCGATCTGATTCTGGAGACCCATGATCAATGGGTCTTGCAAGCTTGTCCCTCCCCGATATTCATGACGATACCCAACCATGACTTCTATTCGGGATGCTTGCTCCAAAACATCTTGGAGGGTTCCGATTTTTTGTTGCGTCAGTGGCGTTCTGGTTAGGGGAAAGAGTGTTGCAAATAATACTAAGAGGGGGGGTGAATCAGTATTAGCAAGTCAATAATATTTCATTTCCATATTCAGATTCATATGCGCTACTTCAGTTAATGGAACTTGTGTGTATATGCAACTATATTTAAGGCAACTAGTGTATATCCTGCAAACTTATGATTCAGTTAATTCATCATATGTTGATCTTTAATCAGTGCATCAGAACCATATAAACGGTAACCAGGTGCAGTAAAAACTAGAACAGACAATCACACACATGAACACAAGATATAAGGTGGAAACCCAATGTGGGTGAAAACCACCTACTGCAATCGTCTCTATCTTCTTTTTAATAAGAAACTTCTTTTTACAATTTTTGTATTGGTGTAGTCTTATACCAGTATGCAAGCTTCTACCTGCAAAAGGCTACAACCTTCTCTCATTCTCCAGCTTCTCCTAGAAGGGAGCCACAACCCCCTAGCTCTTGTACTAGTTGATATGTTTACTGGTATGTAGGTGCTAGCCTACAGAAGGATACAACCTTCCCTTTTCTTCCAAGGACCACTTTTCATAAATTTTCAGACTGGATCCATCAATAACATCATTCAAACATCAAATATATCTGCATCAACCAATCTTCTTTGCACCAACCACAACCGAATCAATCAATCATTTTTCATAACGTTGTAACCAAAATACAGTAACTAGAACCCAGATCACTGCAACAGCAAACAGAAATAGCTAAAGCATATTTTATGAGGTATACGCTACTTCAATGTGTTGAATCTATGTGCATACACTCTTTTCTCAAGGCGAACCTGTGTACAAATCTACAAATCAAATTTAAGATGTATACGTTGTTTTGATATGCATAACCAGCGTGTATACGTGCCTTGTCTAAAGTGAACCTACGTACAGACCTGTAAATGATGATTTAAACTTTACAACAATTCCAGACTTCAGTTATACCCAAATCATCATATTTATAGACTACAACATGCACCAGTTATTCAGATAAAAGATCAAAACCACACAAAGATACTTCACTTCAAGCCTTAATATCTTGACCCATCATTAGATCTTATCCTTCATCAAGCGCTACGACTCATCCTTGATTCAGATCCATCTATGCACCATAACCCAATAACCTATATTCTAGATTTTTCTCTTCATCAAATATTTAATTCTTGAGTGCTTTTGCCTAATGATCTTCTCCTCCTTTTATAATCTTATGCCTTACTCAATACCATGGACCAAAACCACTTAGGACCCATACCTTAGACCAAATACCTGGGTTCAACACTTCGGAACTGATACCTTGGACCAATACCATGGACCAAAACTTAGTTTTCCAACATGTACATGCCTTTCCTTTTGTGAAAATGTGTGTGTATGATATACGCTCCTTTTGGTCTGCTAACTCACGTGTACACGCGGCTTGGTCAATGGGGAACCTATGTATACCTCTCTTTCTTCAATCTGTGAGTCTGAACTGTGATTTGTCATCTAAGTGAGTTGCCATCAAGGACAACACCTGTGTCATAGTGCCAAATATGTGTCATAATGCCAACAATCTCCCCCTTTGGACTTGATGGCAACCCCAAGTCCCTCTCCCCCTTTTTCATCAAGGGCAAAGGGTTATGCTCCCCCTGAGTTCATGCAGATTTCTCTAATACACTGAAGTGTGCTGATTGAGCTCCATGTTCCCCCTGAATATAAGCAAGTTCTGCAAAAAGATAATCTAAATAAGAACAGGACTTTATACATACATCATAAATGACCTTCCTATCACCAATGACTCATACATACATCCATCTCCCAACCAAGTGGGGATATACCAATTGTTTATACATGTCAAAACAAGAACATTACATCATCCATCCTATGCATAGTGGGGTAACAAAATAGGTCATTTCATGACCTTGACATTAAAAGATATACATGACATAGAGACCAAATATCTAAATCAAGACCATGATAGTCATTAGCAATTATCATCAACAACATCTGTCAATCAGCATCCAAACCAGCAACCATGATCTCCCCCTGAACCTGTTCCACCTGAATCAAAAACAACTGTGAATTTGTACCAAGATCTTCTAAGATAATGCCAACAATGCATTATTAGAAGTATATGCTCCCCCTGAACTTGTGTCAGATGATCATTGTCAGACCCATATCAAACTCCTTTCATCCTGAGTCTATCCAACATATACATGACTGCATCCACAGAAACCAGTGTATGTATGCGGATACACTTCATGAAACTCGCATATAACCACTTTTCTCTTAAACAAATAAGTTTTAATAGAAGGATGATGCATCAACTAGTCCCATCTTCTGTCTGAGATATTCAAATGTCTCTCTAGGTAGTGGTTTGGTGAATATATCAACAACCTATTCTTTGGAGGGAACATACTCCAATTTGACCTTTTGTTCAAGCACTTGTTCATGTAGAAATGATATTTGATGGGTATGTGCTTGGTCTTGGAATGCATGACTGGATTATTTGAAATACTGATGGCACTTGTATTATCACATAGAAGGGAGATGGGTGGAGTACATGTGACCTGAATGTCTTGCAATGTTTGCATCATCCAAAGGAGTTTTGTGTAGCAAGATGCAGCAGCCACATATTCTGCTTCAGCTGTAGATAATGCAATTGAACTTTGTTTCTTGTTGAACCAAGACACTAATCTGGAACCCATATATAACGCACCACCACTAGTTCTTTTTCTGTCATCAATGCTCCAGCCCAATCTGCATTTGTATATGCATGAAGTGTAAGATCTGTATCTCTAGGATACCATAAACCAAATTATGTGTTCCTTGAAGATATTTGAAAATCCTTTTGGCTGCCTAAAGGTGTGATTCCTTTGGATTTGCTTGGAATCTTCCCACTATTCCCACTGCATGCATGATGTCTGGTTGGGTACCTGTTAGATAAAGTAGACTGCCAATCATGGATCTATAGGTTGGTTGATGTACTGTTGTTGATTCATCATTTGAGTTGAGATTGCATCCTGTTACCATTGGGGTACATACTGGTTTAGAATCTTCCATGCCATATTTTTTCAAGATCTTCTTGAGATATTTGGTTTGTGACAAAAAATACCATCTTTATTTTGTTGAACTTGTAGACCAAGAAATATGTAAGCTCACCAAGCAGGGACATTTCAAATTCTTGTTGCATTACCGAAGCAAAATTTTGACTCATAGCTTCTTCATTTCTACCAAAAATGATATCATCAACATACACAACAAGTATTAGAAATTTATTATTGTAAATCTTTGTATATAGATTGCTATCAGCTGATCCTTTTGAAAAACCTTGTCGATGGAGGTATTGGTCAAGGCAGTAATATTAGGCCCTTGGAGCTTGTTTTAAACCATAGAGAGTCTTTTTGAGTCTGCATACAAGTTTTGCATAATTTCCAAGGATGAATCTATCTGGTTGCTCAATATATACTTCTTCTTCTAAGTCTCCATTAAGAAAGGCAGATTTTACATCCATTTGGAGTACTTTGAATCTCTGAAAACTAAAAAGAGAAAGGAACATTCTTATGGCTTCGAGTCTATTAACAGGTGCAAAAGTTTCTTCAAATTCTATACCTTCTTATTAAGAATATCCTTTACAAACAAGTCTAGACTTATTTCTAATAACTTTTCCACTTTCATTCCACTTGTTTTTTAATATCCATTTGGTTCCTATGATATTCTTATCATGAGGTCTAGGAACTAATTCCCAAGTATTATTCTTTTCGATTTGCTCAAGTTCTTCATTCATGGCCTTGACCCAACATTCATCTTTGCATGCTTCATTTACATTTTGAGGTTCGATGGAGGAAAGCAATGCTAGATAGCTTGAAGCTTCTGTAATAGTTCTTCTTGTCTGCACACCTGCCTCTTTCTGTCCTAAAATTTGAGTCTCTGGATGATTTTTCTGAACATACCTAGATGGAGTCTTTTCTTCTGTCGTTATCTGTTCTTCTCGTGCTTCATTGGTTTCTTCTTCATAACTAATCTGATTTGATGTGGGAGGATAATCCTCATCTTCTCCACAATCTTCGATTTTTACCTGCTTTGGATTTTTGCATGCTTCATCAACCACAACATCAATACTTTCAATCATTTTCCCAAGTCTTTTATTATAACACTTATGTCCTTTACCTCGGGAAGAGTAACCAAGGAGAGTGCCTTCATCTGCTCTGGGTTCAAACTTGCCAAGTTTTTCATCAGTCCTTTTGATGTAACATTTGCTTCCAAAAACTTTGAAGTATTTTACAGTAGGAGTCTTACCATACCAAAGTTCATGTGGGGTTTGAGTGTTGTTTACTTGAACATTTGCTTGGTTGAGAATAGTGACGGCAGTGAATGCAGCTTCACCCCAGAAGGTTGCAGGAGTTCCAGACTCATCTAGCATAGCACGAGCCATTTGTTGAACAGTTCTATTCATCCTTTCTACCACTCCATTTTTTTTAGGAGTCCTTGCAGTGGAGAATTTCCTTTTTATTCCATGTTCTTCACAAAAGTCAAAGAATTCATCTGAGGTAAATTCCCCTCCTCGATCAGATCTGAGGCATTTGATTTTGTGATCTAATTAATTTTCAACCAAGGCTTTGAAGGCTTTGAATTTTTCAAATGCTTCATCTTTATGCTTTAGAATCCCTATCCAACACATTCTGGAAAAATCACCAATGAACAATATAAAGTATTCCTCTCCACGAGGTGACTTTTTCCTTGATGGTCCACATAAATCAATATGAACAAGTTCAAGAGGATTACTAGCTGATCCTTTCTTTTCAGGGAAGTGCGCTCTGGTTTGCTTACCAAATTGACATGATTTGCATATTGTATTTCTAGGATGTTGATATCAGGAAGATCACGAATAGCCTGGAATCTGCATGCTTTTCTTATTTGAGAGAAGCTTAGATGCCCCAATCTTTTGTGCCATAGCCAGTGTTCATCATTTTTGCTTATATAGCATTGTTGTTGTCCTCCCTTGAGTATGTATAAGTCTTTTGGAGTTCTTATACCTTTCATCACGGTTTCTCCTATATCAAGCTCACGAACAACGCATCCATTTGATCGAAATACTACTTCATTTCCTTGATCGCACATTTGACAGACACTCAATAGGTTATGCTTTAGACCATCAACATACATAACATTCCCAGCTTTAACTTTTTCTTTTAAGAGAATAGAACCTTTACCTTTTATGACAGCAGGAGTGACATTTCCAAATGAGACCTTCTTTTCCTTTTCTAAGGCATTGTATGACTGAAGTTTTTCTTTATCACTTGTCATGTGTTTCGAGCATCCATTATAGATGTACCATTGATTTTATTGTCCTTCTACATATAGGGCTATACCACATCTTTCTGTTTGTGGTTCTTTATTTCTCCATATTTTGGGATTTAATTAAGTTTGCTCCTTCTAAGATGTTTGCCGAAATTTACTCTTGCATTCATATTCTTCATGAACGAAGTTGTTGCAGATAGAGCATTCTATTTCATTTTCAAGAAGAGAAGAGTAATTGTAGTTCCATTACATGATCCCCGTCACATTCCTTTGATTTCATGCTTCTCTAGTCATGATGGTCTTGTAAGCAACACATTGAGCAGCTTTGTGTCCAAAGTTATGACATGAAAAACATTGGCCATTAGAGAAGTTCTTGCGATTATCGAATCTACTGACCTGGTGATTGTAGTTGCTATTGATATTCATTCTTGAAACAGATTGAGTATGATTTACTTGAGTTTGGTTGTAGCTTCTATTCATCCTTGAAGTAAATTAATCTTGATTTACCTGGTGATCTGCTTTATTCCTTTGTTGTCAATTGTCAAACTGTTCACTACTCTTCGTTGCATCAAGATAGATTTTAGTGGAGGTTGACGGCTTCAGTGCTTGGGATGCTTCTTCAGTATATCCATGACCTGTCTTTATCATAGGAGAATGCTACACTTTGATAATTTCATTTAAGGTTTCTGATCCTTTAGCAAATCTAAGATCAAGAGCTTTTGTTTTCTCAATATCCTTTCTTAGACCCACAATTTCACATTCAAGCTTTTCATTGTGTTTTTTTCTTTCAGCAAGTTGGAATGTCAGAGTATCTATAATCATATTCTTTTCTTCTAAACATATTTTGAGTTTAGAGATTTATTCATATAGGTCATCTTCATCTAAAGCATCCAAGAAATCATCATCTTCAAAATCCATCAGAAGTCTATAGTCATTACTATTTTCATCTTCATCACTATTTGATAAACCATCTCTATCTTCATGCCTATAGTAACTCTTCTTACTTACACTTTGTTTTCTATTCCATTTTTCTAATTCCTTACCTTTATCAAGCTTATCTTTATGAGGACATTTGTGTTATAGACATATTTGGGCACTGCAACCCCAATCACATATTTCCATAAACCGAGGGCTTCTAAACCCCTAAAAGTGTTGTTTCATACCCTAAAGGAACAAGGTCAATTGATTACGTCATTTCCCAGAAGTTCTCCGTGAAAAACGACTCAAAACTGGTCAAAACTGGACCATACAGACTGCTCCATGCTGAGGGTGTGATGCATCTCACTTGTTACACATAGAGGGTGCGATGCATACTAAAAATCCCTTCTGTAGGGTTCAATGAGCGAGAGAAGACAAATGGCAGAGGCAGTTTTCTAGGTGGAAACCCAGAGAATCTTTTAGAAATTACTCATTTGACACTTGCCTCTCTGAATTCGCCCAAGGATGAGTAAGAGATCATGAAATCTCCTAGTGGAACCAAGAACTATCAGAGAAATGACACTAATCAAAATCCCAGATGCTGACTCACCCCCTACAAATATCTACATATGGATCCCTCATCCTAGAGATCTAGAGGCTGGAATTTTGTATTTTGTAAGGAAGTGCTATTGATTTCTCTGTGAAGCATTGTATTGTTGCATGGTCTAGCTTTTCATGAGGTGAAGAGGCCTTTCATGCTGAGAGGATGGTGCTGGATCAGACAGCTGGGTTGTAATTCTCTCTTCTACTACTTCTATCAATAAAGCTATTTGAGTTTTCCTCCATATACTTGTATATTTCTGAATCTTGTATTTGTGTATGCATTTGTATGGTTAATATACATCTGATCCTATATTGTTTATGGTTATAGATATCTATGCTTTGATGGTATTCTGTTGCTTTGACTCTACAGATGTCATTTGAAGTAGGACAAGTGAGAAAGGAGTGGTGAAAGCTCTATAAAGGGAGAGAGGAAACAAGCAAGGAAACAAGTGAAAGAATGAGGTTGGCACTCTCTGCTTCTCTCTCATCTATCTCTCATAAATGAAAATACAAGTTGCTTTGAATTGTTTGTTTCTAAGATAGCTACCCATCTTAGTGGGACTAGCAACTCTGAATGGACACTAGTTTTCCCAAAAACAAAATGGTGACTCCACTCGGGAGCGAATAGTTTGTTTGTTTGTCCTTGTTGTTTGCTTTATAAACTATAGACGAAGCTTGAAGTTAAGCCAGCTAGCCTTTGAACTGCTTTTTCTATGCAACTGCAAAGTAGATCAACACTACTTCAGTGAATCTCCGGGTTGGTTTATGAGTTGAACATCTAACTTGCAAACATCCTAAGTGCCTTGATGGTAGCTCAAATAACCACATTAGATCAGCCCCTATACTTTGTGTTTACTGCCTATCATAAGCTCAGCCTAAACCCCTGAACTTAGCTGCAAATTGTGAGTAAAAATTGAGCTCAGTCTCGTCCCTAAACCATCACACTATCTCTCATTGGTAGTCTGGATGCATCATACCTCCCATGTGCTGCAAGTAAGATGCATCCCTATTTCCCTTAAGGACAGGTGCGATGATTGAGTGAGACTGTTTCTGCCTCCAAATTTTGGTTTTTTTCTTCACTGTTTTCAGCTCTATTCAGTAGTTTTAATGTATATGATCAGTATATCACTGGTGAAACCTTCTTCATTTACATTATTCAGCCTCCATTGATAAGGAATTGTGAATGTTTTTTATTTATTTTCATCATTTACAGTCCTCCTTTGCAAAAAGTATCTTAATCGAACTGTCGTCTTTTGATTTGAAAGTGTCGCAGTTGTCATTTTCAGTCAAAGAAAAGAGTGTCGTAAAGTATTCCTCTTTTAGATAGTCGATTACACTTTTGCCATTGTATTTGATTTGAGTTATCAATTCTTCGAAGTGCCAAAAATAGTTTTCCTTTCGAAATTGAAAGTGTCTTCTTAGTCTTCCTCTCGTTTTTGAAAAGATATTGCTAAAGTGTCGCTTTGAACAAAAGTAATTCAGATCTGTACTTAGTTTTTGTTTTGTCATTCTCACATTGAGGAAACTGAAAAACAAATACATGCATGTGCATTTGCATTTAGACTGCATGCGAAATTCGATTTAGGAAAAGTGCATCTAGTGTGTGCTCTCTACTCTATGTTGAAATAATTTTACTCTTCTTTCCTTAGTAGCTAGGATTTTCATTGCTAAAAGAAAATAAATGAATGTTTATCATCTTAGATTGCATATTTAGGAACTGTATATCTACATCACGCGGTGAACCTTGAAAGGCAAACTTCTTAAGAAAGATCAACTGTAAAATAAACCTCAATGAACATAAAAACGCTTTGGAACCTAACGCATAACATCTAGAATTCTAGGCTAGAGACGTATTCTAGCATCGTAAAGCCTGATAACTATCATTTTCATCGTAGGTTGGGTGATTCCTCCTCTTTGATATGACAAGTGCCAGTACGTACTTGTGCTCCCACGTACCGTCGAGTATATATTGGGAGACCATAATAGGCTATATTGTTTATCCTTAGGAAGTCGTGCCTATCGCCCTATCGATCGCAATGCACTGAACACAGCATTTGGGAAGATTGACTGTCGTACGTAAAAGTATATTGTAGTTTTGCGATTGGTTTGGTAATCCCTCTGTCTAGACTTCTAGAGAAGTCACTTTTGTTCCTTTTCAGACTCCTTAAAAGAAAAGGTCCATCTGAGAACTTGTCACTTCAAGCTCATTAAAAATCAAAGGTGACTAGAGTCATCTTTAGCTTTTTCTCGACTCTTAAAAATTGAAAAAGCAAGTTGTGTCAAAGCATCATAAAATTCATTTAAATTGGAATAACATTTTCCCCTTTTAATTTTTAGTTGATTGAGTAATCTGCAATCGTGGAATAAAGTTAATCAAAACCCTGTCGTTCGCGGAGACTAACGAGTCAATCGTCTTTGACTCTGGAAACAAAACCATTCTGGGCCAAGCAATCTCGTTTAACTGGGTCAAAGTCTCCTGGTTTATTTGTAACTTGTGTTTCAACATCATCAGAGACTCCAGTTACTCCAATTATTTCTGGTATCCCTGCCTCTACATAAGAAGTTCTGTAGTTACAAGAGGACATTAGAATTGATCCTAGTGTGACAGTAAACACTTCTATTCCTGAATCAACTCCATCTAGGGCTGATTCGGAAGGTGTCATCCCTCCGACATCTGTCACTATAGAGTCTATACCTTCTTCGGTACCAGAAATATTTTATGGACCTAACGGTCTACCTCTTCCACCTAGACTGATTGCGATAGAAGAGATTGTGGAGGATCTTCCATCCAGTAACCCATTGCATTTTGGAATTGGGGTCCACCTATATCCTTCTACCACAGAAGTTAGCTCTTTTGATCACCCTTCATCGCAAGTTCCTGTAGAATCACTAGGAAATATTTTGTAGACTTGATATGTCTGAACAACCATCAACATCTAGGATTGTGTCATCTGATATAGTAGTAGCAGAACTTCCTGCTGCTACTCCGACATTGTTCGTTGGTATACCATCTGTCCCAACTAGTTCTCAACCACTATATGGAGTCCACCAAGGGATTGTTTTGACAGCATGGTCTGTTCCAATTTGTTCATCTGGAATCTTATCTGGAATTTCTTATGTTGAGTCTAAGCAAATTGATCCTTCACAACAGTATCAATTTGGGCAGTCTAGTCTCCAAAGACCAATTTACCCTTTGAACACTAGATTGCCGCCATATGGGGGGCAGTATGCCTTTCATTGTTCCCTCTGAGAAAGAAACCATATGAGAGTTCACAACAAAATTCAGGTCAAGCTGGAATTGCATCCAGTGGCTGGGTGCTAATACTGCCTTAACAACCAAGAGTTGTATATTCAATGCAACAAAATTAACCTGTGTCGAACATTCCCACTACATTGGCTATTGTGACGATGTCGCAAGTACAAGTGCTACCTATTGTATGTCAACCTCAAGTATCTCAGGTCGTAATACAACAACCTCTTATCTTCGCGGCTCAATCACAACCGCCGATTAGTGGCTCCTTAATTGAAGCAACTCAAGCTCAAACGGGTATTATCACCCCTCATCTTGGTCAAACATCCAATATTGGACAACAAAAAATGGTCTCACAGCCATGGTTGGTGCAATATCAACAACCGCAATTCCAGCAAGCTTACCGAGGACCTGAGCAACAAAGATTTGCGGGTAATGGGAAACCGTATATTCAAAACGGTTACCATCAATCATATTATAATGCTTATGCCCATCAACCTTATCAAAGTTATCAGCATCAAATACATTATGCCAGTATGCAAAGGCCCACTGCTCAGGCAATCCCATCTTATCCTGGGTATGCTTCATCAAACCTGAATCAACAGTTGCCTTTTGTAGCAACTTTAGAATTACCAAATCTGAATCGGCTAACAAATGATCCAATTGCTTACGCCCCTTGGTGGCTGGTGATTCCTCATAAAATTCCGTCAGATATTCCTCAATTCAATGGAAATCTGGGTGAGTATCCATCGAATCATGTGATGACCTTTCATCTGTGGTGTTCATCCAACACCCTCAATGATGATTCGATTAGGCTTCCCCTTTTTCAGCGGACGTTAACTAGTCCGGCAGTGAAATGATATATCGAATTGCCTAGAGCTTCATTATATAACTTCAGCGCCCTCGCCACCACGTTTTTAACCCATTTTCAGTTACCCATAAGGTATGAAACAAGAATGGAGCTCCTTAGCAATTTTAAGCAGACAACATCCACTCACATATCTGATCATATTCATGAGTGGCGACGTCATCGTCGAATGGTAAATACATATTTTCCTTATCAGCTTCTAGCTGAATGGTTTATTAAGTCATTTTTAGCTTCTATTACAGAATATGTGGCCAAGGGAGGAGTTGTCACTGAAGAGCAAATCATTGCTCGTGTGCAATATCTAGACTTGATCTATACTCAGTCTGGCATGCTCTACGACAAAATTCCTGATGCTCCTAGACCAGAGTTTTCCGTTCCTCCTCCTCCTAAATTGAACAGGGACTCTCATGCCGGCGACAGCGTGATTGGCACCTCAAGTATGCAAACCGCAAAGGCCCCAACTGGTAAAGCCCTTGCAATTTCCAATAAAAAGGAAAATGTCAAACTTCCTGCCTCGGAGGTTAAATCCATGTCAACTGACAAAGGAAAAGAACCGAAGAAACCAGGGGGCAAGAAGAAAGGGAAAAGCAAAAAGAAGAAACAGGATGATTCGTCTCCTGAAAAATCTTCTGGAAACACTTCTGGGCAAAAGAAACCTAGTCATCCATGTTTTATATGCGATGAGAACCATTGGACGATAGATTTTCCACATAAAGCTGAGATCAAGAAGTTCTTTAAGAGTTCAAAAACCTCAGCGGTATTGACTAATCTGTTTCCAAACCCAGAAACCAATCTGGTTGCTAGCGACAATGCTTCCCCATCCCAAGTGCTTATGTTGTCCATTTCGAAGCAGCAAAATGATGCTTTGATATTGACAAGGAATAAAGATTACGAGAATCCACAGTTGTCGAACAACAAGGCTGTAGATCAACATAGTAGTTCGACAAAAACTTCAACTGAAGTTGTGCCACCCATCATTCCTAAACTAACAATAAAGCCGCCAAAGGGATTAGTACACAAATCGACATTTAATCCTCGTGCTCGAGCAGCACAGAATTATAATATAGTAGAGGATCTGCGTTACCGGGAATAGTGTCCACTCAGATGCTACTATTCCCAATAAGATGGGTGGCTATCTTAGAAACAAACAAGTAAAGTCTATTGTTGTCTTCTTTTATGAAAATAGACAAGGGGAGAACCAAGAAGACCAACCTGAGTCTTGCGCTTGATTTCCTCTTCTTCTTGATAGAGCTTCGTCACTTCTTCTTCATCTGCCCAGCTTCAAAAATAACCTATGGAATCACAGCAACATACTACTATCGAAGAAACAAAGATCTATATTCATAAATAACACAGGATCAGATGTGTGTTAACTATATAAATGCATATATAAACAAGTACACAAGAATATGGAAGAAAATAAGAATAGCTTTATTAAGATGAAAAGTAGCAAGAGCATTGCAACCATATGCTCTGACCCAGCATCATCCTCCAGCTAGGAAGCCCTTCTTCACCTCAAGCAAAGCTTATATCACCCAACACTATGAATGTACACTAGAAAACCAACAGCACTTCTCTATAAGATACAAAATTCCAGCCTCTGGATCTCTGTGATGAGGGATCCATATATAGATGATTATAGGGAGGTGAGTCATCTTCTGGGGTCTTGATTAGTGTCCTCTCTCTGATAGTTCCTGCTTCCACTTGAGAATGATGATCTCTTACTCATCCCTGGTCGAAAACAGAGAAGCAAGTGTCAGAGGGGAAGCTTCTGGAAGATTCCATGATCTTCCACCTCGCATTTTGTCCCTGCCATTTGTCCATTCCCAACCATCGCACCCTAGAAAGGAGCCATTCATTATGCATCACACCTTGTACACTAGGAAGGTGATATGCATCGCACCCTCTGTAGTATGGTCTAGTTTTGACCATTTATGAGTAGTTTTTAGTGGAGAACTTCTGGGAGATAATGTAATCAGCTGACCTTGTTCCTTTAGGCAGTGAAGCAACACTTTTAGGGACTTAGGAGCCCTAAGTTTGGACATTTATGATTGGGGTTGAAGTGCCCAAAAATGTCTATAACAGGTGTATAGTTTGATTTATTCTTCTTTGAATGTCATTTGGTTCCACCTATAATTCCTGAAGGATTTTCATGACTGGCACTCCCAAGGATGATGGGACAACTACATCCATCCCATAAACCAGTTGATAAGGTGATGTTCCAATGGACTTCTTAGTAGTCAGTGTATCTGCCCATAAGGCATTGACTAACTTCTTTCTCCATGTATTTTTATTACACTCCGTAACTTTTTGATAATATGGACTAGGATTTTGTTGGATGACTCTACCAGTCCATTACCTTGAGGATAATAAGTTGTGGAATGGGCAAGGGTGATATAGTACTTGTTACAAAAATCTATCATTCTTTTGGACTTAAAGGTTGTTGCATTATCAGTAATGAGCTTCTGGGGACATACAAATCTTGAAAGGATATTACTCTCTACGAAGGTGATTATGACAGTGTCTATGGATTGCCTAGAAGGTATGGCCTCTATCCATTTGGTAATATAGTCTGTGGCTGTTAGAATCCACTTATGTTGAGCTGAGGATGGGGGGTGTATGTCTCTAATGACATCTAACCCCCATTGTTGAAATGGCATCTCAGTGGAAATTGGTTTAAGAGACAAGGGTAATAGTTTCCTCTTTCCCTCAAAAATCTGGCATTTGTGACAGGAGGTCACAAGTTTTTTGACATCTGCAAACAAACTAGGCCAGTAGAAAGTAGCCCTTAGAATCTTATCAGTAGTACTCTTCTAGTACAAGTGTCCTCCACAATCCCCTGCATGAAACTCTTGCAAAAACTTGTCAGCTCCATCTTTTAATAAACATGTTAAGGGAATACCACTATTGTCCTTCCAAAACAATGCATTATATATAACACAATATCTTAATGACTTGATTTTTAAGAATCTAGATTTAGTTTTTGTCAATCTAGGAGGATCTTGTAAGTTTAGTAATACAAATGTAATATCTGCGTACCATGGTGATTCAGCAAAAGGTTCACTGATCTATGGAGTCACCATCTTTGCCTGATCATCAAGAGCACTAACGAAGTTGATATCAAGGGCCTGGCAATTTGATTTAGCCATGAGTTTGGTTAAACCTTGGCCTTTTATGAGCTTGATGGGTTTTATCTCTATGTCATATTCCAATATCGTGGAAATCCATTTGCCTCTTTTTCTTTCAGGCCCATTTTTAGTCAAAATGTCCTTAACTACAGAGTTTGGAACATAAGAAATAACGTGAGAGTATAGGATGTATACTCTAAAATATTTGATATATTTAACCAAAGCTAATGCCTATTTTTCCATGATATTGTATTTAAGTGTGGAATCTCTTAAGGATTTACTAAAGAATGCTATTGGATGTTCATATCCTTGATTTTTCTTTTGCAGAAAGATTGTTGAAATGGTGTGTCCTAAAGAAAATGAAAAAATAATAAAATCTTTGTTGAAGTCAAGACTACTTAGGACTAGAGTCTTGGTTAATGGTTCCTTAATAGCTTCGAAGGATTGCTTGGCCTCTAATTTCCACTTGATTGATGAGTCTTTTCTTAGTGTGTTATTTAATTCCCTAATTAATTCTGCTAGATTTGAGATGAATATCCTAAGAAAATTAATCTTACCTAGAAATGATTGCAGCTCTTTTATGTTTTGAGGATGGGAAATAGTCAAAATAGCTTCTATTCTAGCAGGGTCTATCCTAATCCCATATTTTGATATGATGTGTCCTAACAATTTTCCCTCTTCAAGACCGAAAAGTGTATTTTTAGGATTTAAAGAAATCCCAAATTTCCTGCATTTGATAAATACTCTTCTAAGGCAGTCCAAGTGTTCATTATTAGATTTAGAGAAAACTATGATGTCATCCTAGTATACTACTAAGAAATCATGGATTTCTTTGGCAAAAGATATATCCATAGCTCTCTGAAATATGTCACCTGCATTCATTAATCCAAAGGGCATATTCAAATACATGAAGGTACCCAAAGGAGTAGTAGGCACAGTTTTGGGTTGGTCCTCAAGTTGGACTAATATTTGGTTATAACCAGAGAATCTATCTAACAGTGAAATCCTAGATGAGCCCACTACCCTTTGCAATATATGGTCCATTTTCAGTAAGGGGTATTTGTCTTTCAAAGAAACCTTGTTCAAACCTATCTTTTTCCTACTTGTAACTAAGTTTGAAATCTAGTCTGAGTATCTAATGGGTGCTATTATTTAGGCATCAAACATTCTTTTAACCTCTTTTTCTATGATGGCATAAGAACTGGGTTTATCCTTCTAAGTTTTTGTTTAAAAGGTTTATGATCTTCTTTTAGAGGTATTTTGTGTTGGATTATGTTGGTGTCATAAGATTTTAAGTCTTCATAACTCCATGCAAATACATCTTGGAATTCTTTAGACAGATTTAAATATTTGACCTTTTCCTTTGGGGGTAAGGCTTTAGATATCTTAATGAGCTTTCGATTATCTTTAGTTCCTATATTAACTTCTTCTATGTTAGCTCTTAGAGGTTCCATCTTGGGCTTTCTAGCTACATCATTAGATTCAAATAAATCCTCTAAAGGTACTAATCCTTTAGGCAAAAAATTGTCTTTCAAATTAATAATCTTAGGATCATCATCCATTATTCCATCTAGCTCTACATCTTCTAAACTATCTATTTCTAACTTAGTAAATTTAGTTGGTTTATGTACATCAAAAACATTTACATCTAAGATACTTTCTACATTACTATATATTGTGCAGTCAGTATCTATCTTACAGTTCTGAAATTCACCTTCATTGTTTATGAAATCATAGATCTAAGAGTTCTGGGAAAAAATATGCCAATACTTAAGGTTATCTGGTATATCAGGCCTGTGTCTGACCTCTATAGTATACTGGTGGTTTGGTTGAAATGGCAATTTACAAGTACTAGCAAATGTAGCCAGACTGTGGTCTTGCATGTTTTGTTTTCTGGGAATGGCAGCAAAGTTTGATTCCAGGAGGTCCTTGACCAAGTCTAAAAAAGTATCCCTATATCTACCAAGCCTAAGGTTGTTTACAGAATATTCACCACTGATGTTTTTCGTAATTAGCTCTGAGTCTCCCATGATAGAAACTCTTTTGGCTCCCAATTCCCTAACCAATTGTAACCCTAGAATTAGGGCTTCATACTCGGCCATGTTATTGGTAGATTTGAAGTTCAATTTGAAAGCATGTACCTCAACATGGTTATTTTCCATATTATGGATCCACACTCCTGCACGAGCCCCTAACCTATTTACAGACCCATCAAAGTCTAAATGCCAAAGTGATTCATGGAATATGTTCTCACTACCAGTTGTTATGTACTTAAGGTCTTTGGTTGTGATTTCCTTTTTGTCAGTTTTTGCATTGTATATGATGAAAGAGTCCATATCTGAATGCATGGAGTATATGGGAAAGTTTTGGGGCTTTTCCTCACTACTAACCATGTACTTCATCAAGGTCTCCCCATATAATTTTCTTGGTTGGCCAAAACCTGATATGGTGGCATAAGACATATCCAACTGCAAAGCTCCCTGTAGTTTTGCTCCCCATGAGCGAGATAGTAACATTCCATATTATGGTGGGATATTTGCAACTACAATTTCCATTAGAATGCTCTTTGCAGGGCACTGGACAAGAGTCACACATAATTCTTTGGTTAAACCAAGGCATTTAACCTGGCTGAAATCAAAAGAAAATAAATCCTTATAAGATCTGGTAATGTCTAGGTTCAGTCTTTCCATTATTTCCTTTGGCATAAGATTGTGGGATGCACCTAAGTCCAACATAGCGTTATGAAATTTTTTATCATGAATATTTAGGCTGATGTAAAATGGAGGAACTCCCCCTTGCTAATGAATTCCATTGGCCTCAAGGCCAAACAACAATTCAGGTTGGTCATCATTCAAATTAACACAATCCTCTCCCTCTCTTATGTTCAAAGTCTCAGTTATCTGTGACCTATAAGATTCAATCTTTACGAGTTCAGTCATAGGAACTGATATCTTTAATTTAGCTATTTCATTTTTAATATTGAAAGGGAGTCGATATTTATTTGTTTGATTCAAATCTTCCTTAATGTGTCCAGTTTGAGTGCCTTTATCATGTTTCTCAGTGGTAGGCATTTCTGTCTGTGTTTCTATTGTTTTAACTCGATCTCTTTTATCTTGATTATTTTCAATGATTGGCTCTATTTGGGTTTCAATGGAGGTTATATCTGCAATCCTAGGGGTTGAAGTTTCAGGTATTCCCCTAGGGAGAATTTGCAATACCTTTTTAACTGGAGCTTCTTATATTATCTTAGTTTGAGTTTGGATGGATCTTTTACTGGGAGTTTCGTTATTATTCTTACTTCTCAAGCTATATTGTTTATGTACCTCATATATACTTGATTCATATCCATGCTTAAAATCAAATGATTCACCAGATTCTAATTGTAACTGCTGAAGCATATATAATTCATGTTCTTCTTGAGTAAGAAAAATAGTGTCTTCCCCTGTGGTTTCCAGCAAGTTAATATGGGTATCATGCTATAATTCTTAGTTTTGTGATTCTTCAACATAGTTTTCTTGGAAGGGGGGCCTAATCTATTGGTCTGGTGTAGCATTTTTTTGCAGTATTAGGGTTCTTCCTAAAATTTGGGTTTCTTATTGGGGGTTGTTGTTGTTGATTTTCCTATTGATTTTTGCTATCCATGATATCTAACCTTGTTGCACAAAAATTGTCACCTTGACATTCTACAATCTATGTGAGTCCATCACCACTCATACTTTCCTCCTTTGCAAGTATTAAGCCTTTGTTCTTCATATCAAGCCTTGAAAATAAGAGAAAGCCCTCAAAGGTCTATAAAACTCTGGTTCCACACTTTCTCTTAGCATTACCTGCAGTCCCGCACCTAATGGTCATGTCCCTTACGCACCTGACCGCTCTGTCTCTGTGTTATGGGTGTGGACCCCTGTAAATTTAAAAAGGCGCAAGTATATTCTTAAAAACTCACTTTGAGTCATTTCTGGAAGCTTCTAGAAGGAATCCTGAGGTGGCAAGTTCGCTCCTTTAAGGTTCATGCATTCCATACCTTAAGGAGCTAACCCCTTGATGTGAGGAGCTTATCCATTTGAAGGAGGACTCTATCCCTTCATAGGTGGACCTATAACCTCCTTCCTTTGCACTATAAAATGAAGCATTTGGCTGGTTACTTGGGAGGTTGAAAGCTGAATATTTTTGAGGTGAAATGCTGCTGGAACTTAGTCTTCCTAATTGAGATTTTGTGAGGAGAGATTACATACCTCTTTGATCTCATTTGGAAGATTGTGAGGCTTGTCAAAGTAAAGGAGATTCTTGTTTCGGACCCTGGGAAGATCTTGTACAACATCAAGGCACCAAAGGTTGTAAGGTTCTTCTATTCCAAGTTAATAGAAATAAGTTTATTTTTCTCAATAAGTTGTGTTTTATGGTTTATTTTATGGATTCCTTGATCACCATAATGAACATGATTTATGATATTAGTTATGCAGGTGTTATCTGATGTGTGCTTGTTTGTGATTGCAGGTTCTCAAAAGGAAACTCTTTCGGACGGTTGAAGGATGGCTGCTACAAACTAAGCGTTGGACTTAAGGTAGGGTCTAAACACCTCTATAGTTTTTATTAATGAATCGCAATATGTTTAGAGAAAGGTAGATTTGCTTGTCCTGCTTGTTGCTAGATATATTTTGATACTAGGGAGATCGACCTTCTCTGCAAGATCAATTTCTCTGGCCAACAAATTGGCGACTCCACTGGGGAACTGAATTTGGTTTTTGGTTTTCCTTTGTCTTTGACTTGAGAAACTTATTCTTGTTTCTAGTTTTTGCTTAACGTTTGTGGAATTGGGTAGTTTTTAGGATCTGGATTATTTTTTGTTTTTTTGAAATTTTCAAGAGGACCGCACTTTATTTTTACAGTCAATGCGGGCATCTCCGCACTGTTCCTTTAGTCCACAGAGTGGTACCGCATCTGGTTCTTCTGGAAGCTTGTAGACCCTATGAAATTTTTTGAAAAACCTAAAATGTTTTTCTCCAGTTAAGTTTAGGTTTCATTTACAGCTTTTAGTGTCTACCCAAATCTGCAAGTGTTCAGTGAAAAATCTCTTGCGAGTAAGTTCCATTAGTATTTTTGTTTTAGATGATTTTCTAGAAGTTTTGCATGCCTGGATTAGTTTTCACTTGGTCTCTGTAGTGACTCAAAGATTAGAAGCCTAAGAAACCTTAGATCACCCTGGTGTCTTTTTGTCTTCTTGATGAGTCTAACTGGTCTATGAAATCTATCCTTGGTGGGAAATAGATTTCGTTTTCTCTTTGCAAATCTTTGAACAATCTTGGTTATAAGTTTTGAATTTCATTTTTATAAAATAAAACATAGTTGGATGTTTTTTGATTGATTTGTTATTCTAAACGGATTAATCCTTAGTTTACTGAATAACTAAGTAAAATGTCCTAAAAAAGATTTGAAGCTTTTATTTCAATTAGGTTTTTAGAAGTCTTTAGATCTCAAGATTAGTTTTCGTAGTTTTGAGTGTTTTCTAGAAATTGTAGAATCTCTTTTGAAAGAATCATTTTTTGTAGTTTTTGAGTGTTGAAAAAGAAAGGGATTTATTGTGAGCATAATTAGTAGTATCGTTTTGAGTTCTTATTGAAAGAAACAAAAATCTTTTATTTTCATTTACACGTTGAAAGAGAGATTTGTTTTTCAAAATATTGCATTCTCAAACTCTTTCTTTTAGCTAGAAATTCATTGAAGGAAAAAATGGATTGTTTATCATTCTTAGGTGCATTTTTTAGTGTTTGGAGTCAATTCTTCACACCATCAAAGTCTCATTTCCATACATATTGACTTAAGGAACAGCTTATAAAAGTAATGTTTAATTAAAATTGATCTAGCAATATTTTTTGTTTCTAGGGCTCTTATCACCAATATAGCTTACTCTAGTATCTTGGAGTAGGGAGTAATTAACTCTCCTTGATAGCTAAAACAAACAAGTAGCTATATCTTGCGGTAGGAAATAAATCCAATTGTAATTGATATAATCTGGGAAGCTCCTCTTAAATGAGTCAATCATGAGATCATGTCCAAACCTTTGATACAATCAAGTCTGTCTCATTGGGAAATATAGAAGATTTGCGCACATTATAAATAGTAAACCTCAGATTAACCATTGTCAAGGAGCATGGGGCCACTTGTTGGTAAAACTCGGATTGATCATGTCAAGGAACCTTCAAGGGGATTGAGCTTTGTTACTCTACCCTTGCACATAGATCGGATCGTAGACTATTCCCCCAGTTGTATTTGTTGTTGTTGGTAACCTTAGTGTCCATAAACTTAAGATTATTTCCTAAGGTGACGGTGAAGGATGGGTCTCACTGTACTTGGAACAGATGTTGACTAGACTCACTTGGACTCTCTGGGGGTTCTCTTCACTCGAGACGGTTTTATGAAGAAACTTGTGCCAGTCTGTTTCATTAAGTAGGTTGTAAGGGTAATTGTTCCAACTGTCCTTTCTGTATTGAATTCTACAACGTTGGATTTCATCACCAACTAGTGTTTTTGGTACAGAAGGTTATTGTTTGTGTGTGGTTTGAACTCTTAGATTTTTTAGGCATGTGATTCAATTGTTTGGTTCTTTAGAGACTTTAGGTGGTTTTATTGAGATTTTCTTTATTTTCGTGTGAGTAATTAAATATTTAATCATGGTTGAATTACCGAGACAATCCCGTAGACTTCGGGGGCTACCTCCCGATTATACACCAAGTGAGCTTGAAGGGCTACGAGCTCTTGTATCGCCTAGTGACAGTAGCGTTGGGTCACCAGAATTCAAAGAGTCATCTTTAATTGTTCATCTTGATTATTAAGTACAAACAACAGAGTATATTTCTGAGCCAATTTCACTTTCCGAAGTTACTAGTAGTTTTTCTCCTACTAGTGAATTAGCTGAAGAACCTAAAATTTCTGAGCCTGAAACTGAACTTGCTCCTACTTCATCTTCAAGATTTGCTTCTCCAACTTCTAGTGGTCCTAGTTCACCCAGGGTAGGAAGTATCATTACCCAAAATCTTCCTTCTGGACTCATTTCTATTGAAGAACTTGTTAGTCCAGACGAAGATATAATTCTCCCTGAAAATCAACCGACTTTAGAACTTAGGGAGCGTGAATCAATTTTCTACAATCCTTTTAAGAGTGACGCTTGGTACATATCATTGACAAAAATTTTAGAAAACTCGGGTCTTCGTTTTTCACCACCTTGAATTCCTCTTCATCCTATGCCCAGAGGTTATTATCCTCCTTTGAATATGTCGAGACGGTCATCCATGTTTTCCCAAACACTGGAAACATTTTTATATGGCGGTCCTTTGGTTCCTTCGGGGTATCAGTCACTCACTAGTATTTTTTTCAGGAGCATACCCTCAACCAATTGAACATGGGATATCAACTGGTAATAACGGAACTCAAACTTCGAGCGTAGAAGAAATTCTTATGATGTCTGGTACTATTCCAAATCCGCAACCTCAAGGTAGTCAGTTACCGCCTGGGGGGCAACCTCAAGGTAGTTATTTATCGCCTCTAGGGCAACCCCAAGGTAGTCAGTTACTGCCTGGGGGGAAACCTCAAGGATAGTACATACCATTAGGACAATACATACCTCAAGGTCAACCCCAAACTCAGTACATACCTCAAGGTCAACCCCAGTATCAATATATACCTCAAGGTCAAGCCCAGTTTCAGTACATGCCTCAAGGTTATCAACCTCAAGGTCAGTACCCAACTCAAGGTTTCCAACCACCTTCTGGTCAACCATTTGTACAAGGAATTGGAAATGTACCTCTCAATTATCAGCCTTACGCTCAATCCGTTTATGGTCCTCAATATGCTCAACCTTTTATGGGTCCATACACCTGAATGAACATGGTGTGGGATCCATCTCAATAGACTTTACAGCCGAATGTGCTATTATCAAGTCAACCTGGACAACCTTTGGTTTCTTGTCCAACCCAACAACTTATCTAGCCTAATGTTCAAACTTCTACACCAGGTGTAGTTCATCAGTTTGGGCCTTGTTCACCTCGAACTCTGCCTCAAACTGCTGCTGCAACTACTGTATTTTCTATTCAATCTACTCCACCTACTTCTGGAGTATTAGCAGCTCCAATTTCTACTGTTCCTACATCAACTCCTCAAGCCTCTTTACCACAGTCAGGACCTACAGCTCAGACTTCGATTCAAATGCCTGTAGGACAACCTAGTCCAAGTATGGTTGTCATAAGTCAATCGTAATTCACTTATCAACTATACCAGGGACAATACCAATTTGGTCTTACTGTTCAAAACCCAGTTTATCAGTATCAACCGTACCCTAGATATACTTATCAGCAACCTCAACAACCCCAGTTTGGTCTAGTTAATCTTGGTTTTCCGGGAGGATATAATATTCCAAATGCAAATCCAATTCTGGGTTATCCTGGATATCCTCCTCCTGGGGCTACTCTTGTTACCCAAGGTTTTCGAGACCCTAACCGTTAGTTACCATTTATTGCAACTTTGGATTTACTTGATTTGTCGCGCCTTATGAACTATCTAATTAACAATTTTCCGTATTACCTGCCAATGCCTAATAAGTTACCCGGTGATATCCCGAAGTTCGAGGGTAATTCAGGAGAGGATCCGATAATCATGTGATGACTTATCACCTCTGGTGTGCATCTAATTCCATTATTGATGATTCAATTCGTTTACGTCTTTTTCAATGCACTCTGATTGGTCTTGCTGCCAAATGGTACATTGAGTTACCACGAGGCTCTTTTTATAATTTTAGTCAGTTATCCACTTCTTTTTTAACTCATTTTTAGTTGCCTGTTAGATACGACAATGGCACAGAATTATTAACTTCATTAAAATAGTTAACATCCACATATATTTCAGATCATATTCATGAATGGCGATGTAGACGGCGTTTGGTGAAAGTTTTTATTCTGGATCAAATTTTAACAGAATGGTTCGTTAAATCATTATTACCTAAAATCAATAAATATGTAGCTAAGGTAGGAGTTGTAACTGAAGAGCAAGTAATTTCTCAGGCTCAGTACCTTGACCTCGTTTATACACAGTCAGGTACTTTACATGAAAAAATCCCCGACCTTTCGAAACACAATCAAATAACTGCAACTCCTTCAGGGTCTCATGCTACTGATGGTATGATTGGTTCAGTTAGTACCAAAAGCAAGAAGAAATCTTCAAAGAATTCTTCTCCTATTATAACTTTACCAGATTCCCCGATAGGAGACTCTTCCGCAGAAATTCCTACCGATATCCATGTTGTAGAATCATCTACGACCAAATCAAAATCCGGCAGTAAAAAGAAGGGGAAGAAGAAAAATAAACAAAACTCAAAAGAGAAGTCAGATAAAAATAAATCTACTCACGAAAAACGTAAACCTCACTATCCTTGTCTTATTTGTGACGAGGAGCATTTTACAAGAGACTGTCCATATCGAACTGCGGTTTCGAAAATCATCAAAGGTTCTCAAACACATGTTGTCTTGAAGGATCCTTTTCCTAGCCAAGATAGTAAGATGATCGGTTCTTCCTCAAATGCCTCAGAAGAACCCATTATGATGATGTCTCATGTCAGGATTGTGACGCGAACGCAAGATTATGGTAGTAAAAATCCTGTTGGTGGTAAGGAAGTAGAATCTTCTAATTCAAACCCATCAACTTTAACTCCTTCTAGTTTTGATCCAGTACAGATCGAGAAACCTAATCCTAACTTAGTAATCAAACCGCCTACTAAAGGTATACTTCGAAAGTCAGCTTTCAATCCACATGTGAGAGCTGCTCAAAATTATAACATTGTTGAAGACTTAGCTATTTCCCCTTTACCAATGTTAGCTTTGGAGGTGCTGCAATCATGCCCAGCATAGTGTAAATTATTATTGTCGGCTATAGGAGCTGTTGATATTCAGGATTCGAACCTAATAATCTTCGATTTAGAGAATAATACGCCCTACCTACCTCATCAAATGGTTTTCCAGATTCTAGTGTTAGTAAAAAATAGACCTTGCTTTCGGACTGTGATTGATGAGGGAGCTTCTACATGTATTATGTTGATCCAGTCCCTGACAATTCTAAAGGCTTTTGATGGCTGAGGATTCCATCCTTTTGGCATTTTATAGGATTTACCTATAGGGGTTGAAGGGAAAACTGTAAATCTAGATGTGGAAGTGGTTGATGCCCCTCTAGATTACAACCTTCTCTTGGGTCGCAGTTGGTCTTTTGCTATGACTGCTATTGTTCCATCGGTCTTTCGGCTTATCAATTTTTCTCATAATGATAAGATTGTTACGATAGACCAGCTGACTTATTTTTCATCCCACCCAGCCTCTTCAGATAGTATTCAACATGTCAGTAAAACAAATATCCCTTACAATGATGTTGGGGTAGGTTTGATTAAAGATTCTGGTTTACTAGGAACTTTTTCTTTTCCTCCTCCTAACGTATCACCTTCTATTGCAACTATTCATATGATTTCATCAAACACTATTTCTTTTGATGATCCTTGGATCGTACCTTCCAATTCTGAGGTGGATTCATTTGGTAATGCAAAGCCTTTGAGTCCCTTTGAAGTTGCATATTAGGCTGTACAGTCGTTTTCTGACTCTTGTTCAACCAAAATTGATCCAATGAATGTGGTCCATGGGGAATCACTTTCAATATCAACCTCAACTTCAACAACATTTTCTGATCCTGTTCATACTAATGAGTAGATTCGTGAACTTTTGTCTATTGATGATTTTCAATGGGAAGATCTTCATCATCGATCTTCATTTTTACCTAAGCTTGATCATTTTGAAAATGATTTCTCATCTATTTTTACCACTGACTATGTCAAAGACCCACAGAATCCATTGCAACATCCTGATTTTGAGTTAAATTTAAGAAATATCTCCCAAACGGTTCCTATTGACATTTCAGTTAAACCTGGAATTATTGAAAACATTCATATAGGTGCTTCTTGTACGGACGATGAAATCTAAACTTATAAATCCCTATTTCAAGAATTATGCAACGTGTTTTCCTGGTCATATGAAGAAATGCCAGGAATCGATCCATCAATTGTTGTCCATGAAATTAAAACTTACCCAAATGCTAAACCTGTTTGGCAACATTTGCGTCAGATACATCCACGAAAAGCTGTTGCTATTAAAGCTGAAGTTGAGAAACTACTTCGAGCAGGTTTCATTTATCCAATTCCTTTAGCGGATTGGGTATCGAATATTGTTCCTGTTAACAAAAACGAGTAATGATAAGAATATGTATCGATTATAGGGATTTTAATCGAGCTTGTCCTAAAGACAATTATCTAACCCCCTATATCGATCAAGTTATTGATGATTGTGCCAGCAGTGAAATGTTCTCCTTTATGGATGGTTTTTCCAGTTACAATCAAATCAACATACTCCCTACTGATCAACCTAAAACGACTTTCATTTCTCCATGGGGGACATTTTCTTATTGCAAATTACCTTTTGGATTGAAGAATGTTGGAGCAACTTTTCAAAGGGCTATGTCTTACGCATTTCATGACATCAATCACATTGTGCAACCACATCTCGATGATTTACCTACCCATTCATTACGTAGAGCCGATCATCTCACTCATTTACAAGCAATCTTTATGAGATGTAGGCATTATCGAATTAGGATGAATCCACACAAATGTGTTTTTTGTATAGAAACGGGTCGTTTACTGGGATTTGTCAATTTCAAAAGCTGGCATTCGTGTCGATCCCTCGAAGGTTGAAGCTATCGTAAAATTGCCTCCTCTTTCAACTCTTCACCAACTCCAAAGTTTGCAAGGGAAAGAAAATTTTTTACGTCATTTCATCCTAACTATGCTGAGATAATGAAAGGTTTTACCAGGTTGTTGAAACAGAATACTCCATTCTTTTGGGATGAGATAGCTAACGAATCTTTTGATGCACTTAAGCATGTGTTGACCCATGCATCGTTATTGCATCCTCCCGACTATAACCAGGATTACTTTTTGTACCTCGCCGCTTCTCATTCCACCATTGGGATGGTTTTAGTTCAGGAAGATGAATTCAACAGTGAACATGTGATTTACTATCTTAGGCGAACCCTGAATCCAACTAAGATTAAATATTCACATGTGGAAAAATTGGCTTTGGCGGCTGTTCAAGCTGTCCAAAGATTTCGTCACTACATCTTATTACACAAAACCATGGTAATTTTTTACTGTAACCCTATGACATATATCTTGACCAAACAATTGTTGGGGGGCAAGTATTCCAAATGGATAGTTATCCTACAGGAATTTTACTTGGAGTTTGAAAAATCCAAGGTAAAGAAATCTTTGGTTTTTGTGGAACTGATGTGTGATTTACCACGTACTGATACTAAAACTGTGGCAGAAGAACCCATTGCAGACGAATCCTTGTTTCTTATCAGTACTCTTGATCCATGGTATGGAGATATTATTGTTTATCTCCAAACCCAATCTTTTCGGCCTAAAATCTCATGATCTCAGCGATGGAAAATACATTTCCAATCCCAACAATACAATATTATTGGAAATACACTCTATCGTCGTGGGGCGGATTCTGTTTTCCGACGTTGTCTAACGCATGAAGAAGCTGAAAAGGTTCTAAATGACTGTCACTCTGGAGCATGTGGCGGTCATATGTCTGGGTATGCCACAACCCAAAAGATATTGTGCGCTGGTTATTTATGGCCATCCTTATTCAAATATTGTATCTATGTAGTCCAGAAATGCCACAATTGTCAAATTTTGTAACATAATATGTGTGCTCCACTCGCTTCTCTCCACCCAATAATTGGGTTCGGTCCTTTCGCAAAGTGGGGTATCGACTTTATTACATGTAACCCTCATTCGGCTGGGGGACATGTGTATATCATCCTTGTGGTAGATTATTTTACTAAGTGGACTGAGGTGATGCCTACATTTTCAGCAGACGGCAACATTGCTGCAATTTTCATTTTCAATCATATAATTTCTAGATTCAGTGTTCCTCAAGCTATTATTACTGATCATGGGAGTCATTTTCGAAACATCATGATGACTGAACTGACATATCAACCTTGCCTGCGTCATGATAGTTATACTCCATATTACCCATAGGCTAATGGTCTGGTTGAAGCTATCAATAAACTTCTAGTCACTATGATCCAATGAATCATTGGTATTCATAGGTTGAATTGGTATAACATGTTATTTTCAGCACTTTGGGCATATCAAACCTCAATAAAAACGTCAACTGGTTTCACTCCTTTTCAACTAGTTTATGGTTTGGAAGCAATGTTACCCATTGAATGAGAAATTTCGTCATTGCAAATAGCCATAGAATTACTCTCAGCCACTTCCAAAGAGGAGAAACTTTTGTTGTACTTAGCTCAACTAGATGAGAATCGACATGATGCTACATTAGCAATCGAAACTCATGCAAAATGAATAAAAGCTCAATACGACCAAAATGTTACACCTCGTAATTTTTCGGAAGGAGACCTAGTCTTACTATACGATCAAGCAAATGATAAGCTAGGGGATGGAAAATTTGTACCTATGTGGCATGGTCCTTATATTGTTAAGTGAAAGCTGGCAAAAGGGGCCTATGAATTGGTATATTTTGATGGTGTCTCTTTGGGTAAACCCAGAAATGGGCTTTATCTGAAGAGATATTATGCTTTGAACCTTGGTGTGGATATTTTTATTAGATTAGTTTCTTTCTAGCTGGTGTGTTTTAGATTAGAAATGTGTGCCTAGTTTAGAGAGTGCTTTTATCATTAATCCTGCTTATCTTGATTTTAATCTTGATATTGCAGATGTCGACGTCTCATCAAACATATATCGGTTTTGCTGATGGTGCTTGTCGTAATACATGGAACATTTCTTCCACAGCTTGGGTTATCTATTCACCCTCTGATGAGTTTGTATCTATGCATGGGGTAAGCCTCAGTTAAACAAGGAATAACATTGGAGGGTATAGTGTAGTGATTGAGTTATTATCTGAATCCATCTCATTTGGGATTTGGAGTTTGATTGTTAGGTTAGATTTTGAACTCATTGTATTACAGCTTAATAGGGTTTATGCCATTAGAAATCCAGTGTTATTAAGATTATTCTTGAGAGTTCGTCTCTTGGAATGTGAATTTGATTACATTGAATGTCAGCATATTCCAAGATATTTAAATACATTAGCAGATGCAGTTTCTTCTCGTATGTTAAATAGACATTTGCAATAATCAAAACAGTAAATTTAAAAACATTCCATAACATGTTATACAAGATATCCAGTAATAGTGATATATCATATCATAGAAGTGTGTCAAATATACATCGTCTTCGATCATAGGTTGTAAACACCTTATGATCGACAAAAATGATAGTACAAAAAAACATAAAATGTCGTATGAGTCTACAAAAGAAATCATCCTATCCCTAGTAATGATCACGATAAGAAGCCACTACTTAGGCCACCCTACAAAAGAACCTCCTAAAAGGTCCTGGGACCCTAATCACATATCAGTGTAACCTAAGTGGAATATCATCTATGCTAATCTCTAGAATATCTGCTTTAAAACGCTTTAGATGATTCTCCAATTTAGTCAGGGTCTCTATAGATTAGTCTTGTGGGGCTAGTACTGCTGCAACTGGGTGTCTCCTCTCATAAGGTTGGAGAGCCACTGGTTGTCGTGGACCCACATCTGCATTTAAAACTTTTTATTATCAGTTTTGGATGATTTAAAAAACAAAAAAAATTATTTAAAACTTAGAAACTGTTGAAAATGATTTTACCTGAATCATCCCACTACTCTCCTGGTGGAAGAGCCATGTCTGGGTCACCACGATAATCCATCCCAGCATATGGAAAATCCTGAATCAAAAAGAGTTGGTTCCTCAACCAACGAAAGTACTCAGGTGGAAATCAAACAACCTCTGAACCCTCCTCTAGATGGCGGGCCATCACTGCAACCCAATGCATTATCCTAGGCTCTTGAGGAAGACCAGCCTCAACAGAAAGTTGTTGTGGGACCAACATAGGTACCCTCTCTAGACCAAAGCTCACAACCAAGAAACCATATCCAAAGTTTTTTAGTTGTCCGTTCTTTGCTCTAGTTAGTTGGCCTTTTACATTTGCCAACACAGCCTCACACTAGTTGAAGATGGTACCTTGATAATAGTCTACTGCCATTCGCATCTGGGATTCGGTAGCTACATGCAATGTTGCACTCTCGCATAGTCTGGTGACAGTGAACGTGATAACCTTAAGTTCAAGATGGGAGATAATTTTAATATTGATCCGTCTTTCCTTTGTTTGGTCATTGCAAAACTTCAATCGGAGACTAGCAACAGACTGGCCACCTGGCCTAGTCCCGTAAAGAGATAATCGTTCACCTCTCTTGGGCAAACTAGTCAAGAAATATATGTCCTCTAGCTCAATTTCGAGTCGGTGGCCACCAATCATGAAACACTGGTCCTGTATGTTCCACCTGTCTACCAATCATTGCAAGAAGTCTACTTGGGTCCTCATGCCGGGTATAGTCCAGAATTTAAATAGTTTGCATGATTTTAATGCCTGTATTGTAGGTGGAAGAATTAATGTGGTAAGTTCGACATCCTCATGCTCGCATTCCCACCAAATAAGCATTTTGTATGTCCTACATTGCAAAGAAGACATATTAGAACAATTTAGTTCAAAACAATTTGGGCGGAAATGGAGAAAATAAAAATTTTAAAAACCTATTTCGTGGGGTCTGCACCTGCTTGTTATGGACAGTGCATAGGTCCACACTCGTCGTAATCAACAGGTGCAGACCCCCAACTTTTTCCTTTGTAGAAAAAATTTGGGGTTCACAAGGGCTGCGTGTTGCACCTGCGGACCCCTGCGATCGTTTTTCTAAAGAAAATTCTCCTCAAAAATCAATTTTAAAGCCCTAAAACAAAATGCAAATGGTTGAAATGCAAGATAAGGGTGATGTGGATTACTTGAAGCTAATGGTTTTTGATTCCAACAAATGGATTTTCTGCAATCTTCACAAGAAGTTTCTTACCCAAAAGCTCTCACTTCTCACTCTGAAGTCAAACGGTAAAAATGAATTTACAAAAGCCCTTTTTATAAGCTTTTTTGGATAAATAAATTTTTTAATTTATTTATTTTTCACTTTAAAAAGGTAACTTTTTTATGCATTTTTATTTATATTAAATAGGTATGAGTAATGTTTTGAGTTTTTTTGCTGAATATTGGGATTTTCAGGGGGAGTTGATCATTTTCAACAAAGAGCATACTTTTCACTTTTTCGAACTCTTCCAAAATTTACGAAAAAGTGAAACATTGGAGTCCTCTTTAAGCTATTTTCTAACTCGTAAAATATGAAAAGATTGCCGAGTTTTTCCCTTTTAAACTCGTTAAATGGAATTAAAAAGGCGGTCCACTTACAGCTCTTTTCTGATTGTATAAACATGAAAAGATTACCGGACTTTTGTCGTTTCAAGTTCGATATTGGTTTTAAAACGACATGTCTTCGATCACTTTTTTACTTTTTCAGATCGACGCCACTAATTATGAAAAGTACTCCTTGCTTGTAATGGTCAAGCGGTTCTCTCAAGTATTATTTTATACTTTTTCAGGCTTAGGGGACACAAATTTACGAAAAAGAACACCCATGGAGTTTCCTTAAGTTTTTCTTCTGACTCCCTAAAAATGAAAAACGCCGAGTTTCTCCTATACTGGACTCATTAAGATTTAACAATAAAGATCCTATTCAATTTTAAACAGGAACAAACCACTCCTTCTTAGGGTTTGAATTTTAAACTAAGTTGGACTCATCCAAAGGATGAGCTTATAACCAAGCAAATGTTATCCTCCTCAAGCTTGTCAAAAATAAAGAAGTACTTGCCAGAAATGGTGGGGGAAAAGAGAGAAAAATGAACCCTTTTGTTATACTTTGTGTTTTATAAAAGCTGTTAACCACTCTTGAACACAACACGTTTTGTTTACCTGGGTTGGGAAATCCTTTGCCTAACAGTTAATCAAACCATATTGAAAGTCTTCAACCGATTTCTAGGTACTAGCTGTGGGTCAATTGTCACCAAACCATCTGCAGTGTCGTTATGTGTTCAAGAGGTCAGTTCAAATAAACCATTCATTTGCAAAATATCTATCATCCATTTTTACCATCCCTCAGTTAGTCCTTGCCAAATATATTTCTTCAAAACTTGATCTATGATTTCGTGTTGTGGGCTTGCCTGTGACAGATCGCTTTCTATCGACTTCAGCTCATTTTCTAGAAAGCTGATTTAGAAATCGTCAGTACCTTGGAATCTACATGAACTAATGGCAGGTTTCTTTCCTTCAATGACAAGTTGCATCATTGACCTTCGATCAAAGGATTCTATGACATGTTCGACATCAACTCATTTTCACATTTCATGGATTGTACTGAGTACTTTGAGAGCCATTGACATTACTGGTGGTTTCTCTCACACTTGTTAATAGTTCACATCATTGACTGGTAATCAATTGGTTTCTACTCGACTTCGACACGTTCATTCACATGGATAGAATTGTACTAGTTCAAGAAGTAAAGATCAAGACCCTGGATCTAGTTTCTACCATCCAGGTTGCGAGGAATTTTGTTATTCATTATACAGTAGACTATTCATAAATAAATGGTTGCGCCCATACTGTGTCTACATATGTCTATACTCGCGATGTATTACAAAATCATTCCTGTATCAGAACAGTTTAGTTAGTTTTCTAGTCAGTTTTGATCTAAGCGTGGGAATGCCTACCTCAGTGATGATATGTTCACATATATATATATTTTGCATTGAATTTTTTTACAGGTTTCGACTAGGGTGTCCACAGGATGATCCTTGAAATGATAAAGTACTTCACTCTTCTTAGATGACAAATTCTATCCTCTTCTATTACAGACTTCGCACTTTAGGGGGAAATCTGTTGCACAAAAATTGTCACCTCGACATTCTACAATCTGTGTGAGTCCATCACCACTCATTCTCCTCCTTTGCAAGTCTTAAGCCTCAGTTCTTCATATCAAGCCTTGAAAATAAGAGAAAGCCCTCAAAAGTCTATAAAACTCTGGTTCCGTACTTTCTCTTAGCATTACCTGCGGTCCCGCAACTAATGGTCATGTCCCCTACACACCTGACCGATCTGTTTATGTGTTATGGGTGCGGACCCCTATAAAAGTTAAAAAGGCGCAAGCATATTCTTAAAAACTCACTTTGAGTCATTTCTGGAAGATTTTGGAAGGAATCTTGAGGTGGCAAGTTTTCTCCTTTAAGGTTCATGCATCCCATACCTTAAGGAGCTAACCCCTTGATGTGAGGAGCTTATCCCTTTGAAGGAGGACTCTATCCCTTCATAGGTGGACCTGTAACCTCCTTCCTTTGCACTATAAAATGAAGCATTGGGCTGGATACTTGGGAGGTTGAAAGTTGAATATTTTTGAGGTGAAATGTTGTTGGAACTTAGTCTTCCTAATTGAGCTTTTGTGAGGAGATATTACATACCTCTTTGATTTCATTTGGAAGAGTGTGAGGCTTGTCAAAGTAAAGGAGATTCCTGTTTCGGACCCTGGGAAGAGCTTGTACAACATCAAGGCACCAAAGGTTGTAGGTTCTTTTGTTCAAAGTTAATACAAATAAGTTTATTTTTCTCAATAAGCTATGTTTTATGGTTTATTTTATGGATTCCTTGATCACCAATGAACATGATTTATGATATTAGCTATGCAAGTGTTATCTGATGTTTGCTTGTTTGTGATTGCAGATTCTCAAAAGGAAACTATTTCAAATGGTTGAAGGATGGCTGCTACAAACTAAGTGTTGGACTTAAGGTAGGGTCTAAACACCTCTATAGTTTTTATTAATGAATCACAATATGTTTAGAGAAAAGTAGATTTGCTTGTCCTGCTTGTTGCTAGATATCTTTTGATAGTATGGAGATTTGCCTTGTCCGCAAGATCGATTTATCCGGCCAACAAACCTATCCATATTTCTTTCTAAAATTTTAGTTGAAACATCTACTTTTCCATCTGAAGTTGAAGCTTCCTCTTTAAATACAACTTTCTTTTCGTTCCTCATTTTTTCTTTCCTAGCTAACAAGTTGGCTTCTACACTGACAGCATTACTCTGCATTTGTTCAAGTGTTTCAGGATTTCTCTCCTTTAGCCGGTATGACATATCGACATCAAAACCATCAGGGAACTTAATTAATGCTAGGTCAGGTGGGGACTTAATGTTGGCTGGAATTGCATTATAGATATTATTAAACCTAGTGCAATAGTCTTGAACTGACTGGTTGGGAGCTCTCCTAATATTGTCATATTCAGAAAGTATTTGCAATGGGTTCTTCTTTCTTTCCCATCTATCAATGAATAACCTTTGAAAATTTGTTGGGTCTGTAATGTGGTTGGTAGGAAAGGCTTTGAACCACTTCTTGACATCACCAATTAAAGTTTAGGAAAACAATCTCATCTAGACATCTACCTCATCTATTTCATGCAATTAAAAAAAGTCATACATCTTGTTTACATGTTGTTGGGCAGTGTAATAACTAGTACCTTCAAATAGGAAAATCTTGCTCTGATAATCTACAGGCATGGCATGAAGTTGGGTAGGTAAAACAAGAGGAGAATATATGTTTTCCATTGTTGTGATTTTGGTTTGAATTGGGGGTAAAGTGGAGGTGGTTGAAGAAGGGCTTGAAACTAATGGAGGTGAACTAGATGATGATGAAGATGACTAATTAATAAGTGATTTAGGTGATTTTATTATGGTAGATATAATTGATGAAGTTGTGGTAAAGGAAGGTGGATTTACAGTGAGTGGTGATTGTGAAGAAATTTGAGATGCAGCAGCAGTAAGGGCAACTATCTCTACAGATTGCTGAAGATAGGCACTATCTATATTACTAATCAATGTAGAGGTCAAGGCTTCTAACTTGTCAAAGGCATATAAGACAAAGTTATACAAATATGGATGGATAACTCTTTTTTATTCAATGAGTTGAGTAAACTCAAGGTCTAAAATAGTTTCATGGATATCATTCTCAGATTTGGTTCTAAATAGTGAGAGGTCAAATGACAAATCAAAACAAACTTCTTCTAAATTTGAAAGCTCCTCAGCGAGTGAATTGGCTTTGTCTAGCTGGCTACTACTGGCTTCAATTTTTGTTGTTCTAGGTTGTCTTGAAATCCTCTCTGGGTCATCCACTATAGTTGCAGGGTTTGGATCTTGGTTGGCCCTAGTGTAGTGAATCTTTTTAGGAGCCAAAATTATAAGTTTTAAACTTTTCTTATAATATTTTCTAAGAACTTACTTCAGGTAATGACCTTAAGGGGCTCAAGGTTTGATTGAAGGCTTCATTAAATTTTTTATGAGACTGAGGATCGAAGTCCCCAGCATGGTTGCTAAAAATGTTATCACTCTGATATTTCCTTTGAAGTAATAAGAAGGAAAAACCAAAGGTAACCACAATCCAATTTTGGAGATTAGTACCTAGCCTTCTCGATGCTCAGAGAGGGTTCTCTCTTTAAAATTTAACTCTTTTTTAGTGAAAAAGTTTTATGCTAGCTATGATTGTTCAAGGGGTTTTGATTTTGTTTGAAATTGCATGGTCGGATCTCTTAAATAGATGGATAAATTTATGTATTTTGGACCATTGGGATATGGAGTCAACTGATACGGAAGAAAGGCTGGATAAACTCACTAAAGGGGGTATTCCAAGGGAAAGATAGCATAGTGTATTTTAGAATGTTTGAGACAGAGGGATGAAAGGGTTTCACTCAGGGTGAGAGAGCAGTTGAGGGTTCTCAAACCTGGATAATGAATGAGGAAGGAAGGGTAATTGAAATCAAAGGGTAGTTAAGAATCCTTTAACCTGGATTCTTTATGAAATCAATCTAGATCAAAGAGAAATTAACAATTCTTTAATTTAAATATTAGAAGAAAACATTCAAATTCTTAACTGTTAAAAACAAGTGTGATTTAAGCAAGTTCTGAAATATTATTCCAGTTATAGAATTTAGATTGAAACACATATAAGATTATGAATAACTTTGAGAAAATGACAAAGACACATGAAAATACTTGTCTGAAATTCGCTCAACACATGAATCCTTGGAACTATCTAATCTTTATTAATCAATCCAGCTTGTCGGCTCATCAACTGATACAATAACCTTCTGGGTCTTCTTGATCAAAAATTCTATATAAATGTCTAATTGAATCCACCTACATAATTCGAATTGTGAAGTATTTATACAAAATTTTATTACAAAATATCTAAAATTAATTTGAGATTTAATCTAGGAAATCAAATATCTTCTTGCAAGAAGATAGAGACATCTATTGAACTATTTAATGTTGTCCCTTTAATTTTGGTACTACTCACTTTTATGGTTTGCTTTTTAGCCCTTTATGTTGCTTTGTTGTTTGATCTTTCACGTTGAAAGCTTCATTTACTTTAGGATTTCATCTGATACACTTTGACACTGATACACTTTAATTTTTTTGATCTGTCTTCATCCTTTTACCTAGTTGTTTTACTTTTATTGTACATTAACCTTTTTACTGCATATTTCTTACGGTAAACCAGTTAATTTCTCCCATGCTTCAGCATCAAGTAATTGTATTTTTAGCATCCTCCTATATATTTCATCTGCCTCAGTGTATTTGGAAAAAGTAGGCTTATTGATAAACAAGTGTTTTACCTCATGCTGGAGGTAAAACAAGTTTTCAAATGTCTAGTAAAGTACTTTGCCTATTAGCAATGCCTTGATTAATGATGTATTGACCTGTTCTTTTGATAGCTCTCTAATTTTGATGTTTTGATCCTCCTGCGTCATGAGCTTGTCATTTATCACTAAGGGACTGGGTAACCCTTTCTCTCACAAAATTTTAAACTTAGCCATAAATATGTTAATGGCTACCTGCATATTCTGACACTTGTGCTCCAAGTTTTGCAGTAAGTTTCTCTTGGAGAGGACCTTTCTCACCTCCAAATTTGTTTATGTTATGTCCTCTATTTTCAATTCCTGAAGCTCATACTTATTCTTACTATTAAGGAATTGGATGATTCTGGTAGCCTCTTCTGGCATTTCTCCTAATTCTTCTTTTACTCTTTGTATGGCCTCTGTAGCCATCTTTATTAAATTTATCTGCTCAAAAATCACCTGAATGGATGGCCAAATATCATTGACAAATTCAATGATATTGGCCCATATTAGTTCCTTAGCCTGCCCAAGGAATTCCTTTAGTGTTAAGTCCTTCTCCATGGCTTTTAATCTCTCACCCATCCTAGCATATTTTTGCACTTCTTCTTTGTGCATGATTTTGGCAAGCTTGTAATCAATTTCCAAGATTGTCACCTTTTTTTTGAGCTTATTCATCTCTTTATTATGTATGGACATTTCTTCCATAGCTTTAATTTTTTATTCTTCACCTGATGTACTTGCTGTTGATGTATACTCTATTGAAACTAGTTGTGTTGTGGCCATTTGAGTTGTGGGAGCCAATGAGGTTGCCAATGTGGAAGGAATGGTCGTGGTAACTACTGGGCTGACATTCACTGATGTAGTGCCAAGATCACTTTGCTTTAATTAGATTAAGCTTCCCAATTCCTTTTCTGTTTCCCTCAATTGATCATTTAGTTTAAGGGCTAAGTCCATCAAATTTTCATGCCTTGTTTGATTTTCCAATGCTTCGTGTGTCTGGGGATGTTGTAGTTGAGGTATCTTCAATTGCTTCTTGAGTGCCGCAATTTCATCATTATTTTTCTTGATCAATTGTTCAGTAGCTTTGATTTCTTTGGGATCATGTCCCAATTCAATCACTAAGTCTTCCAAATACTTGATTCTGGTGTCTTTGGCCTATGTGGAGGCCTTTTCCAATTGATACTGGGCTAAAATGTTGTTCAATGAATTCTGCAACTAATGGGAAGCTATGGCTTTTCCTGTAATGGTGGAGTAAATCATTTCTCTAGCCTATTTGTGAAATTCAATTTGTTCAATGGGATGAATATCCCTTTCCAATATCTCAAAATCAAATCTTCTTGAAATCTATTGATGTCCTTGGTTGTTGTACAACTAGCTTTATGAAGGACATTTGCATTTTTCCTTCCTTGATGTCAAAAGCTGACATCAACCTAGTTTGATTGGTAGGTGTAAGTTTGAGATACTGTGCATAAGGTTGTGCCTTCAGTTTCTCATTTCTCATTTTGATTTCTTTAAACATGTTCTTAATGTCCTTATCTTTATCAGCAAGCCTACCTAATGAGGATACTTCTACACTGAGATGCCTTTCCAAAATTTGTGTCTGTGATGTAGATGGCTCTTGTGTTTCTCTAGATGGAGTTGTGCCCTTGTTCATGTCTAACTAATTATTAGTTATTTCTAATAAGGCTTCTGTGTCTTCCTGTTCTGAAATAGGATTGAGCCTTGGCCTTTTGCTCTAGCTGGTTTCATACTGCACATTTTGAAGCATCCATACCTAAACTGGAGACTCCCTCTTTGTTCCTCTTGGGATTATTTTCCTCATTTTGAGGATTCTGCAAAATAGTTGGGGTACTCATGGTTCCTTCTTGCTCTGGTACCTACAGGAATGAGATTTCATCAAGCTGTCTCTCTAAATCAAACAAGGTATTTTCAACATCTACCTTTGTGTTATCCCTGTCTATGAGAGTGTGCTCTAACCACTCAGAATGATTGGCATATCTCTCTATCTCTAGTATGGGGTGATGAATGTGAGGTCCCAATTTGACCTTTTGTCTTAGTTTCGTAATAAACCCTTGGGGGTCATACTCCACATGAAACTTCTCTGAAACTTCATTTGTGCATAATTTGATCTGCTTCATGCCCTGCTTCTCTAGAATTGCAAATGAAAGGGCCTAACTAATTTTTGACTTTGAACTGAGTTCTTTTCTTGGCTGAGACAAAGTTGACTTCATCAGAGTTCATTATCTGCCTATAATACTCTAGAGAGAATAACCTCATGGGGAGGTATTTGGTGAGTTTGTATGGGGCTAGCTGGCAACCATAGATTTTTATTTAAGTGTGATTCTAGTAAAGGTACCAATCTCCCACCTTACGTTTCTTGGACAATTGGAGAACTCTTTTGATTTCTTGACTTATTCTAGGTGGAGGGCTTCCTATCAACATGGTCATGATTGGATGGACAAAAGAGTCAATGAAGTTTGTATAGGTGTATGGTGATGAAGGCTTATGGAACAATGGTGTCCAAAATATAACAGACCTGGGTTGGCCTTTGGTGTCCAGCTTCTGGAGGGTAAAGCCAAATATGTCTGACTCATAATACAAAAACATATGGTAAAGTACAGATGAGTATTTGAATACTCTTTCATTGTGAATTCTAGCAAACTGTTCATGAATCCTTCAGCTATGAATTGGGCATAATTGTACAAAGTAGTAGGAGGCTTTCCTAGGGTGAAAATGGACATGAAGGCCGGGATGAGCTCATCAACAAATTCATTAGTGGTACAGCCTAGAATACATAATATCATGGTTATAATTTTCTTGCCCCTTTCAGGGAAAATGGCAGAAAAATATGGAGGGGCAGCTTTAGGAATGTGTTGCTCTTCTACAATGAAAGTTTGGAATATTTGGGCGAGTTTTGGTGGACTCAATTTTGTGTATAGGTCTAACAAATCCCCATTGGAGAGTGGGGTCAGGTTTGAACCTTGTTGGGCTTGCAACATCTCATTGATTAACTCAGCTGCAATGGTAAACAAGACTTTCTAGTCAGGGGACATTATGGCTCTCTGGCTAGGAATGTAACAGGCATGGCACATATGGACAATCTCAGGAAAAATATGTACTTGTGGAAACTGGTATTTGGGAAAATTGGAGCCTCAAAGGCTAATGTCATCAAAATAGTTCAGATATATGTCCTTAATCAAATAATGAATTTTGAGTAGGAGTTGATAGGCACTTGTGTCACTGATTTGAAAATCCCTGTCTACAAGGGGGAGGTGGTCAAGGTCCAAATGGGGAGTTGTGATAGGTCTGACATCCATGGCGATAGGGGCAGCCATAATTCAGTTCTTGTGGATTTGAATTTGGAAATACTGGCTTATTCAGAGGTTTTGAAGGAAACTCAGAATCTTTAAGAAGGGTTTGGGTGTGTGCTTTGAATTTAAAGTAATTTCAATTATTTTTACTTAATTAAAATACTTTTAAAGACTTAACGTTTTCAAATTTGAAAGGGTGTCTAGTAATATTTTTTCAAATACTTAGAATTTGAGTGAATTGACATCAAATTTGGTGTTCTCGACAACTGCAGGAGTTTGAATGGCTCTGGTACAAACTGAGATGTTGATTGGGGTCTCTGAAACTTCTTCAGGAGTGGAATTTGAGGTCAATTGGTGAATTCAACATTGGCGGAGGTTGCAATGGTTTGGAGAGGTTTACAAAGAAAATGAGTGAAAAAGATGAAATAGGGCTTCTCATCCTTTTTATTAAGAAATGGTCACTTTTTGGCAGGTAATTGAAAATGAACGGTTGGCAGTCTTTTTGGGTTTGGTGGGGAGGTGGCTTCCCAAGCCATCGCACCGCTTTTATGGAGGAAGCAATATTTTGGATGGGCCGCCTGATCTATGCCAGCGCTTGACACATAGTAGATGGGGGACCATGGAAAACCACTTTATCAAGTGAGTAAAGGTCAACCATCATGTGCATCTAATATGGTTGTGGACTGTTAGATGTGGGTGTTGATGATCGGATGGTAGTCGGGCGAATGCGCGGGTGATATGAGCATAGGTTTTGGGGGGCCCAGGGCTTTAATCCTTGGCAGTTTGGGATTAATTATGAGTTAATCCTGGGATTAAATGATCGGGAGGGGCTTAATGACAACATTAGTTTAAATTTACCGAAAAGTGGTGAATTAAGTGGGTTTTGTCGTGAATATGGGGTAAAGTATAGTCTATAGCTAAACTAAGGGTTGGGGTATTATATATGGGATTTAATTATATACGGGAAAAGATATATTGGGAACTATAGTATTATGTTAAAAAATTAATATGAAATGAAATGAGGGAGTGAACATACCTCTAAGCATAAATGTAATATTTGCGCCTTTTATTCACATACACTTCATACTTAGGATAAAATCTTTTTGTGGGTATTTTGAATGAAATGGAATTCAACATGGGGTTGTTTACTTTTCATAAGGAAAACGGAGTTTAACCTTAGGAAAAGGGGTTTTATTATGGTAATGAAGGGAAACAAATTTTTATGATGGGAATTCTAACACTTGATTTCTGTAAGTCATTAAGCCAAGGGTCTAGTCCCACCAAAAGTCAAAGAAATGCTTTGAGTCTTTATCACTTGATAGATTTTTAGTACTAGAACTTAGTTGCGGATGGGGAAATTAGTAAATAAAGGGAAATGAATGAGGGGGAGTTAATTAAATCAATTTGTAAACCATTGTTTTTTCTTTATTAACTGCTCATGCAGATTGAAAGATACGGTTAAGCATGATAAATTTTCTTTTATCCAAACAACTTTATACTTCAGCAACCTTTCTTTTACTTACCCATTACTTACCCTAACATTTTTTTCTTCCTTTATTTGGGTGAATTTAGGCTAGCAAACCCTTATTATTTATTTTTCTTTTATAAAACAAACTATCTAATTCTAACCTTATATCATCTAAGGGCTCAGATTAAATTGATGAGCTCCTTTTATTTTCTCTACCTATCTAATGATCTGCCAAGATTAAACTGTTCGGTCAGATTTTATTCTCCAATTATAAACATAAACTTCAAAGCATGAAATAGGTAAGATTAAACAATTTGACTACCATGGGTTGTAGCATGTATGACAAGCTACACACAACCATTATTTAAGACAGTAAAGAAATAAAATATTAGTGGCATTTAGACTTGCACAGTTTCATGATCTGTTTTTGTTTTTTGGGTTCACATATTTTCATTTTTTGATATTTTATTATTCTTTTTGTCCTTTGATACTTCTTTTAGGACACACCCTCTTTACATTTTCTAATTTTTAATATGGAAAACATTTACAAAAAGCAAAGGTATCTACAATATTACAAGGCTTAACCTTAGCCAATTTAAAATTATGAATCCTATCACTATAGGACTCTAACACATTCCAAAACCTCTTCTACCTACCCTTTATTTATCCTAGCATTTTCTATTCATTTATTGGGTGCATTTGAGCTTGATGACCCTCTATTTCTTTTTCTTTTGATAAATAAACTATCTAATTCTAACCTTATACTTTCCAATGGCTCAGATTAAACTGATGAGCTCATTATTATTCTCTAACTAACTAATAATCTGCCAATATTAAACAGTCTGGCTAGATCTTTATTCTCTATCTATCAACATGAAATTTAAAGCATGAATAGATCAAGATTAAACTTTTTGACCATCATGGATTGTGGCATTTTTGACAGGCTACACAAAATATTGTTTTGAAAAGTAAAGTAAAAAGTAGTGGCATTTGAATTTGCATCACTTTCAGAATCTATTTTTTATCCTTTTTTGGTGGGGTTCATATTTTATTTTCTTTTTGATCCTTTTCTTTTCATCCTTTGATTTTTCTTTTAGGACTTACCCTCTTTACATTTTTTATTTTTAATATGGGAAAACATTTTGCATAAATCAAAAGTATGTACAATATTACAAGACTAATCAAGCCAATTCCAAATTATGAATCCTATTATTATAGGACCCTAACAGACTTTTTATGAATGAGGCCTCTATTTTCTTCATTTTCCCTTATTTTCCTTCAATTTCCTCCTCACATGTAACCTATGACCTTTCACCTCCCTTTCTCCTAATTTCCATTATTTTCATAAATAAATGTGCCAAAAATGCCTTTTTTCCTTTCCAAATCCTTATCCATTTCCTTTTCCAATTTCCTTAGGCATTAATAACCAAATGAACACCCACACTATGATTTCTTTCCCAACATTCGGCTTGGAATAAGTGTCCCCTCAACCATGGTTATTATTTTTCCCTTATTAACTTTTATTACATGGAATTTTCACCAAGGTTGTTATAGAGCCCTCCCCCTCGGGGGAACACACTCCTTGATGTTCAACAACACTTATAACCACAAGACTACTGTAAGTAAAACATACTACCAATGGAGCTTTTAACTTAACTCATTGCAGTATTTACAATCATCAACCTGCTGAGAAGCAAACCAGTATGAAAACATAACAACATAACATCATAATGACATGACACCATACAACTTATTGGAGCTTTATAACGTAGTTCATGGCAGTATTTAAATCCATATACATATCTACATATACCAAACATCACCAAAATATGTACCAAAACATATACCAAGACATATACTAAAACACCATACCAAAAACTACTTTGCCTCAACTAACAAACAAGGAAGGATACATAGCCAGCATCTGATCCATCATCTCCCATGTAGCTTCATCAGGCCCAAAGTTCTTGCATTACACCTTAACGTATTTGATTGCTTAGTTCCAGAGCACGAGCACCTTTTTCTGCAATATACACCGAGGCTCCGACTAAAATTCTCCATCTTGTTCCACCTACATTACATACCAGTCAATCACATGATCAACATCTTTAAAATACTTCTCAATAAATGAAACATGGAAAACATTATGGACTCACTATTGGAGGCAGTGCAAGTTGATAGGCTACTCGCCCAATCCTCTCAATAATACTAAAGGGTCCACAAAACCATGGTGCTAGCTTGGCACATGATCCAATCTACAAGGAGATCTTCTTTGATTTGATGCGCAAGTACACTTGTTCCCCAACCTGGAACTCCTTAAACAACATATTCTGGTGATCTTTTGCCTATCATGTATTTCCTTTAGATTCTTCTTGATTACCTACATTTCCTATTCCATGTCTGCCAACATGTATGATCCAATAAAAACCCTATTAACTGGATCACTCCAACTGATAGGGGTATTGCAAATCCACCCATACAATGCCTCAAATGGACTCATATTCAAATATTCCAGATACCCATTATTGTAAGTAAACTATACCAGTGGAATATAATCTTCCCACTTCTTTTGTTGGTGCATCATTTACATCCTCAACATGTCCTCCAATATCCTGTTGACCCTCTCTATCTATCCATTTGTTTATGGATGACAAGTTGTATTGAAGGCAAAATATGTTCCCAAACCTACAAATAACTCCTTCCAAAACTTGGAAGTGAACTTTTCATCCCTGTATGACATAATCTTCTTCGGAACACCATGCAATTTGACCACATCTATGATGAATATTTGTGCTACATCGCTAGCTGAGAATGTAGACTTCAATGGAATGAAGTGTGCAACCTTTGTCAACCTGTCCGCAATAACCATGATGGAATCATGTTGTCTCACTGTCCTCGACAAACCTATTATGAATTCCATGGAAATTACCTCCCATTTCCATTCTGGAATCGCAATCGGTTGTAGCAGTCCACCTAGATTCTTACACTCTGCCTTCACGCAGTGACAATCAAAACACCTAGCCACAAACTCTACTACATCCTTTAGATTCGACCAATAGTAAAATCGCTTCACTGCATTTAGTGTCTTCTGATAACTTGGGTGACCCGAATATGGTTTTGAATGAAACTCCCTCAAGATCACCTTCTTGAGCTCATAGTTATCTAGCACATATATCCTGTCTCTGAATCTAACCAGTCCATCTACTGTGAGATGATAATCCTCATCCTGTGTACCTGCACCTACACCTGTACTTGTACCTATACTACCACATGTACCTATACCTGTACTACCACCCGTACCTATACTCTATTGCAACCTCTACACAATCTCCATATACATGACATCCTGCTGACCTTCTTGCAAGATCCTAGTCTGTAAGTCTGTCCCATAGGAGCTCATAGTTGCTAAGTGATTTACCTGTATTTGCTTGCTAAGAGCATATGCCACCCTATAATCCTTACCTTTGATATATCTGATCTCAAAATCAAACTCACTGATCATATCCAACCATCGATCTTTCCTACCATTCAGATTTAGTTGGTCAACTAGATACCACAAACCACTATGATCACTCATCAACACAAACCTCCAACCTAGAAGATATTGCCTCCACATCTTCAATGCATGTATGATCACTGCCAACTCAAGATCATGTGTAGGGTAGTTATGTTCATGCGTATTCAATTTTCGCAACACATAACATACCATTTGTCCATCCTACATAAGGACTCCACCCAGTCCTTTCTTGCAAACATTTGCACATACTACAAACTCTTTGTCCATATTTGTCCATCATGCATAAGGACTCCACCAAGTCCTTTCTTGCAAACATTTATGCATACTACAAACTATCTGTCTAGATCTGTAATCTTTAACACTAGTGCATGTGTCAATAACTTCTTAAGTTTCTCAAATCTAGCCTCATGCTCCTCTATGTAGGTTTTAACCTAGTATAGAAATTACCTACAAAGGAATTCTTAAAACCAGAAAATAAATAATGGCGAGAGCATAAAACATAAAACAAATATAAATAGAGATTTTCCCCTGAATCCCAAAACTATGACTACAGATTGATTTTTCATTGCATTCATTTCAATGTTAAAATACATATATATACATTCTAAAGCATTTATAAACCCCAATCCATTAACCATGTTTTAGAACATAAATGTAGTTCCCTTGATTGATTCCACAAAATACCATGGGCAGAAAACCATCATGCCCAAAACCATGTGTGAAACCCATACACAAAACCATAGGTAGGCTATCCCCCCTGTTACCCCCCCCATTCTGTGCAGTGCAATGAAGGGGGGGCTAGTCGCCCTCCCTCTAATGCCCCACCTTCACGTGTGGGGATAGTCATGAAAAGAATATAAAAAACACCCTACATTCTCCCACTTGTTTTTTTCTTTCCACAGGGGGCGATAGGAGAGCTTAGTCATTGGTTCAACCCTACAACGCCCATTGTTAGCGACAGAAAACTCCCTGAGGTATTGGTTTACAACCTTAACAGAGCGAAAGCAAGCTACCAACAAGAAGCACTCGTTTTTTTTTTCTAATGCAAGAGTCGGACCTTCCAATTCATTAATCAAAAACTAAAGTACATATAATACATCAAAACTCTCATGGTTGGTGACTAGGGAGAAGCCCCATCAAAACTATTCCCTTCACCCTATTGCCAAACTTTACATTTCTCAAAAGAAAAATACACATGGACTTAGACCCAAAAAGAACCTATGGTTTTCTGCAAATAAAGGCCATAATTCCACCCAAATTCTTAAACTTTGGTTTGGTTGCCCACACAGTAAGCCTTTTTTCCCCCGCAAAACTCTTTTCTCGCCAAACCTAGCCTTCCTCTAAAATCTTGACCACTGAATCATTCTAATTGATCTAACGGCTAAAGACCAAAATGCCATGAAAAGTTTCTCACCCTTTATCGCAAGGGCTCGCAACCCTGCATAAGTGATATGATCCATTGATACGCCTTAAGAGATCCAACAATTGAGATATATATCGCACCCACCAACATTCATAGAAGTTAACGTGCGATAAGGGTGGTTTTCCTCTTGACTCCACCGCCACGTGGAGCTCACCAAGTGGGATCACTCCTGGAAAGGAAAAACTGCTTCCCACTTGTGAGGGCCACGATCACCTGAAAACCACTCAAGTCGCGGTGAACAGGGCTAAATTGGAAAATCTTTGGTTTCGCAGTCTTCAAGTGTCATCTGCTCCCGATTGTTCACATCGTCAACCCTCCTTGACCCGATGCATGAAACATTCGGCACCTACCTTCCTACAGCCCTTGAAGCCCTTTCTTCCTCGTTAGTACAACTAGAAACTTCATTAAACCAATTAATTTGGGAATCGCCAGTCACCCACTTCAAACCGCTTTCAAAAGACCCCATTGTGAACCTGCCTCTGATCAAACAACTGCTGGATAACTGTACCCACCTCTGTGGCTCTTTTAAGGAACACTATATTGTCTTCATTTGCTTGGTTTTGACACTTCATCTTTGGTCTGTTTCTAGGGTACTCTCATCAATTCATCACTGCCCTATTATATATGCAGATCACTCCTTGATTGGCTAGAAAATCTGCTAGTTTATTGGCCTTTCTTCGCACATGAGCAAAACTGACTATTCTCAGTCTCTGAAGATGACTTTGAATCCATTGGAAGACTTGAATTAGCCTCTAGTTTGTGGAGGCTTTTTCTGGTTTTGTTCCCCAGCTTATTCTTTCGAATGAGGTAATGACCAGCTCGGATTCAGCTTCAATGATCGTATTTTGGTGATTTTCCTAAACGAGGAACTCAAGACATTGTTCCATGGCCATTAACTCCGCCATGTTGTTGGTGGCCTTTCCTAAGTGGCCATGGAAGATAAACATAATATCTCCCTTGTCATCCCTTAACACCCCTCCATGGCCTGCCTTGCCCGAATTACCTTTGGAAGCTCCATCAATGTTGAATTTTGGAAAGCCCTTAGGGGGAGGATGCCAAAAGTCTAGTTCAGGATCCACAATAGAAACTTTCCTGACTAAGCCTTGACAAACAAGACCCTGCAACTATAGCCTACAGAGAATCCTCTAGTCTATAGCGGAAGGGGGATTCGAGGGAAGATTTCGAATGGTAGTGCTGACCGTTTCCTTAATTTGTCTTAGGATCAGATCATAAATAAACTGGGGAGATTTCTTAACATTCTTGAAGATTCTATTGTTCCTTTCTTTCCAAACATTCCAAAGAATGAAGCTTGGTGTAATAGCCCATGTTGAACCAAGAAATTCATTATCCAAAAATTTCTTTCGCCATTTGGTGGGAGTATTGAAAATACTTCCAATATCTCTGTCAAAATGTTGCAAGATAGCTGCAAAAGAATCCCATAATCTGGAGGTAAAAATGCAATTGTTGAGAAGGTGTTCCATGGTCTCCTCTTGAACCTCACAGAGTTGGCATCTAGAAGGCCCAAGGAAACCCCTTTTATGATATTATCCCAGGCCAATATTTTCCTTTGCAAAACCAACCACAGAAAAAGTTTAATTTTCATCCACCCCTGATACTTCCAAAGGTTTTTCCAAATCCTGTCAGGAGCCTGGGAATCAAGTTCAAGGAGAATGAGTTTAGCTTCTTTGAGATTAAAGTTCCCCTCATTGTTGTTTCCCCATATCAGTTGGTCATGCACCCTTGAAACTAGAATTTTCCTTTGCTCTAACATTTTCATTAGTATTTCTGCCTTAGTTTTTAGAGGATTGTCATTTCGGAGATCAAGTTTTCTCCATTTTCTCCATTTCCCTGAACTATCAGTTTGATCCCAAAAATCCTTTAGTTGTGTAAGCTCCTCAGTATCCATCTCTGATTTGAGGTTCTCAAAGTCCTCCTATAATAGAATAGGTTCTTTTTGCCATCTATCCTCCTAGAATAAGGCTAAGTCTCCCTCACCATTTTCCTAGAAGCTATAGTCTTGAATTAAGCTTCTGTTATCCCAGGCTTTGTTCCAAATATGAGATCCTCTTATATTCCTATCCATCCTTATGCGGTCATTATCTAGCCAAGAACTTGCATATTTTTTTTTCCAAGTGATAGCCCATTGTGCTTTTGGTTCCTTTATTCATCGCCACCATAGTTTTGCCCCTATAACCTTACAAAGAATCTTAGGATCATCCAATCCAAGACCCCCGTGGTTCTTGGGTTTGCACATTTTTTCCCAGGAAACTAAGGCCCATTTCTTCTTTTCTTCCCCCTTGCCCCAAAGAAAGTCTCTTTGAATGTTTCTCATTTGATGCAGAATTCCTTTAGGGGTAGGGATAGCTAAAAGCATAAAGATTGGGATTTATTGAAGCACAACCTTTGTGAGGACCAACCTACCAACCAAGTTTAATGATTTGATTGGCCATTTCCTAGTCTTGTCTTGCAACTTACTGATCATCGGCTCCCAAATACTCTTGTGTAACGGTTTTGCAGTTAATGGAACCCCCATGTATTTCGAGGGGAGAGAGTCTCTTTGGAATCCCATAATTCTAGATATGTTCCTCTGAATAGCAATGTTAGTATTGAAGAAAAAAATCTTAAATTTGGAAAGATTAGCTTCCATACTAGATGCCATGGCAAAGTCATTGAGGATTTGTTTGTAAGCAAGAGCTTCTTTGATTACGGGTATTCCCTACAGCATGGTATCATCCACAAATTGTTGATGAGTTAAGGCTTGTCCATTATCGGAGAGTTGAATCCCCCTGATGTTACCAACTATTTTTGCACGCTTGATAGCCCTACCCAGTCCTAAAAGAGAAAGGGAGAGAGAGGGTCATGGCCTAAGGCCCCTGGAAGGGGTAAAAGTCTCTGAAGGAGTGCCATTGACTAGAATTGAAAAACTAGAAGAAGTACTCAAAGCCAAGATTCATCTTACCCAATTGTGATCAAACCCGAAAGCAATAAGAATTTTCCTGATATAGTTCTGATTCAGCTTATCATAATCTTTGGCTATGTCTAGTTGCATGATCATTCAAACTTTTCTCTTACTAGTAAGAGAGTGCACCACTTCATGAGCTTGGATGATGTTATTAAGAATTTGCCTTCCTTCCACATATCCAGACTATTCTCTTGAAACTAGTGAAGGAAAGAGGGGTTTGATTCCGTTTGCAGCCACCTTTGATATTATATTTTAAATCACATTGCATAGAGCTATAGGTCTGAAGCTATTATGGGTTTGATCCATCTCCTATTTAGGGATCAGGGCTATAAAAGAGGAGTTCAGAGCTTTCAAAATGGTTTTGTGCCTCCTGGAATCTTCCACTACCTACAGAATATCCTGTTTGACAATATTCCAGCAAGCTTTGAAGAAATTGACATTGAAACCAACCAAGCCTGGCACCTTACCATTCTGCATTTCTTTGAGAACGCCACTAACCTCCTCTTTGGTCACAGGCCTATAAAGGTTAACATTATCCTCTCTGGAAACTATCCTAGGTATGTGCTTAGCGTAGTCCCAGATGTAGTGATCTCTTTCATGACAGGTTTCCTGTGCTATGTTTCTAAAGTATTGGACTAGAGCGGCCTCTATATCTTCATGAGATTTGAGATTATTTCCTCTTTTATCCTTAATCAAAGAAATTCTATTATGATCTTTGTTTGCCATGGTGCATTTGTGAAAAAATCTAGTATTACGTTCACCTTCTTTTAGCCATTGGACTCTGGATTTTTGTCTCCAAAATATTTCCTCTTCTCTGCATATATTCTCCCATTGTTGCTGATATTTGGTGGCTTGATCGCTTTGGTATTTGTCATGACCCTCTTTGATAAGGGCTTGATTAAGTACCTGCAATCTACCTTCAATCATTTTTTTCTCTTCCAAGATATTACCAAATTTGTTCTTGTTCCAATTTTTAAGTCAGAGCTTAATGTGCATTAATCTTTTCTATAGGAGGAACATTCTGGTTCCTTGAATGTTTCAATCTTCTTCCCACCATTTGGTTACATTGTTGATGAACTCTGGGTGGGAAAGCCAGATATTCTCAAATCTAAAAGTTTTGTTCTTGGGGTTACCAATGCCCTGAACCTCCAGTTGAACCGACCAGTGATCTGAACCACCAAAGGGTAGCACTCTTGCTGCCATTTCCTTGTCATTGAGCATAAGATCCTTTGAGATTATGAATCTGTCTAGTTTGGAGGCTATTTGAGACTCCCCTCCTCTTTTATTGTTCCAGGTGAAGATTCCGTTATTCATTTCAGTAGCCACCAGCTCCATCCTACCAATAAAGGTTTGAAAATCCAAAGAGTCTTTTCCAAGAACTCTAGTTCCCCCTTTTTTTCCGTGAGTGATTTAATCATGTTGAAATCACCCCCTAGAGTTTAGAAGCTTAAGTTTGTCATCCATTCTTTGTGGGCCACAGAAATTTGTAACCAGGTACGTTTCCTTTTCTCCTACTGGTTGAATTACTACAGATAAATAATCCCTAGATGCCTCCACATCTATTTAGTCAATTTTTTGTGGATTCCATAGAGTGAGAATGCCTCCTGTTGTGTTCTCTATTTTGACTTCCAGAAACTCAAATATATTGAGCCATTTACTATGGATATCTCTTATCTTCTGAATGGAACACTTAGTTTCCTGAATAAAAATCACATCTGGAGATGCTTGTTTCATTCTATTACTCAGTAATCTTTGTTTCCTTTTACTACCTAGACCCCTGATATTCCAAGAAGTGAACTTCATAACTAAATAATAGTAAAGGAGTAACTGGATAGGTCTTTCATCTTACCTAAATCTATCATTAGCTTCCCACATTCCATCAACAACTCGTTCTGCTTTTTTCTGCCCCTCTTCTTTCCTGGGATTCTGGGTGCTAGTCCTGTTGTATTTTTCATCGTTTTCACTCCTTCGTTGCCTTGTCTATCTTTGTGTTTCAGTTTGTCCAACCCTATAGTTTGGGTCTTCCATAAAAACAGCTGCTGAACCCTATTGAACTCCTTTGTGGGTAACGAGTCTACCCCTTCTCTGGTTCCTTGATTCACGAAACCTTCTAAGTCTAGGTTCTCTTTCTCAAGAATTTCCTGGAGTTCATGGTCCTCCATATCCGTCTCACTTTCGGTCATTTCAAGATCCATCGCTTGTTCTGCAGTGCTTAGCATAAATTATTTTTATTTGTTGTTTTCTTGTATTTGTTCACTTTCTTCTTTTTCCTCCTCCACTGGGCTTCCTTATTTTGTTTTAGCTCTATCTATTGGACCTTCGTCTACTTCGAGGATTTGGAACATGTTCTAGTTAACTTGCTGCCCTACAGCTTTGCGTGTTCTTGGTCCTCTTTTGCCCCCTTTTCCTTTGTGTTCCACCTTGAAGAAGCTTTCTAGATCCTTCATTATATCAGCTTTTTTTTCTCTATCTTACTAAGAGGGCAGTCTCTGAATAGATGTCCATGCTCGTGACATTTTGCAGCATATGAAAGGAATATGTTCATAATCTACCATTTGTATCCATTCCTCATCAAAAACTTCCAAAATAACCTCATCTGGCAAAGCTCTAGAGAGATCCATCTCCACACATATTCTGGTGAAGGAAGTATACTTTCACCTTCTAGTAGCCTCAAAAACTTTGACAAAATGCCCTAAATTATTTCCTATGGCTGATAGAGCTTCCATTTTCTAGTAATCAAGAGGTAGAGAATAGAGCCTTACCCAGACTAGGACAGAAGTAAAAGTTCCACATTCCGGTTCAAAGTTCATAATCCAAGGTCGCATATAGAGGCTTATTGTAGCATAAAAGTATGGCCCTCCTTCAAACACTCTGTCCTTATCTTCAATATTTGCAAATACAATAGTGAAAAATCCCTTGGACCCAAGATGTAGGTCAATGTTTCCTTTTGGTTTCTAGTGGTATTTAATCCATGTTTGTAATGCTTTTTTAGTGGGCCACACCCCCATGAATTTACAAATGATTGCATAAGTTTGCATGTGATCCCTCTGTTCCTGTAGCGCTGGATCATTTAAAATGACTCTTGGAGTTACCACCGCCTTGGGTTTGCATGGTCCCATTTGTGCTTTATCTTTAGTGCTTTGTTCCTTGATTTCTTCCTCATTTTCCAATGCATCATTGTGCTTCCTTGACTTAGTTCCCTCCTGCTCTTCTTCATTGCTTCTATCCTTTCCATCTAAAGGCTCTCTATCATTTTCCATTGGTTTTTTTCCCCTGCTAGACACAACCTGCTTGAAGGAGGGATTGGAGATCCATCCTATGCGTCCTTTCATGGAGGACTACCTCTGTGACAGTTCAAAACTCTGGTAGTCTTCCTACTTCATTCCTGCCCACCACGTCCGTCTCCAACTTCTTTTCATGTGCCAATTCTACCAACAATAAGCACTCATTTCAAGCAAGCATACTATGAAAACTAGTAATGTGGGTTTAGGAATAATACCTGAAGGTCCTATGTCAAATGTAGATCCCATAGGGTCCAAACCCTCTGCTTCCTCCAATACATTCAGACTTGATCCATCCATGGAACTAATTAACCTTCTTCCGAATATGTCTAGCTCAAGCCTCAAATATCACCTCAATATGTGCAAAAGGATGTCATATAATGGAAGATGAACATCTTTGCAAGGAAACAAGGGTTTATCACTAGAAGTGTAGGAGGCACAAGGGAAATCAAACTTGATATGGGGATAGAATGGCTATAATGTCAATATCTTATCTCCTTCTATGAGTTCAGCCTTCCCGTGACGTGTATAAATACCACCAAAAATTAGTTAATTTAGTTAGGCCACAGGCTCCTATAGGTGGGCTCTTAGTGAAACCTATAAACCTTGCTCAAGAAATAGGAAAAGAAAATTCATATTTTAAATTATGTATGCAGATTCGGTATTTTGGTACATGCATGTACACACGCTTTTATAAGGGTAGAGTCATGTATGGAATTTAAAAAATTTCTTTTTAATATATGATCAAGTCTGAATGGGAAAGGGTTGCCCAAGGCCATATAAAAGCATCATGACTACATGAGTGTCGAATAATGCTATAGTAGATGCCCCCTAATATGTGAGCTCAAAAGGGGTACATGATGGTCGAAATGTATTAAGTTCATAGAAAGATCATTTGAAAACCTGAGAGGAGATCACCAAATTCCGGTTAGCTAAATACCTATGTAAGGAATAAAAAAAAGACTCACATCTAAGGTGGGCATATCCATGCTGAGAGATAATAGATCATGTCTATTGATCAAGTACAAAGCAGATCCATCATGTATACATAAGTACACAAAGAAGACTGAATAATACATAGTGGATCATCTAATCATAGCAACAAAGGAGGAGAGCGGAGCTATGTCTCAATATCACATATATAAGAACTAATCAATGATGCTCAGAGAATGTCTAATCACTAATACTGCATAACTGATCCCAAAAATAGTACCATTTCATATAGGTGGAATAGTGGTACTACATAAAACTCGGGTGTCAACATATAGAATGTTTTTGAGATGAAGTGCAACCTATAAGGGTGTCTGGCTGCACTGACAGAAAAGCTGAAAGGGATGATGAGTGAACCAAGATGCTAACACAATCGGAGGTCTTCACTGACTGCATATTGTACATTTCTACACGATGAGAATAAATGACTTAAATTCGATCATATGAGAAATCGTTTGATTACTAGTCATTTATGTATATCATTAACAAACATGAGACAAATCATCGATAATGATGATGAGAGTCAAGGTACCCCAATACAATCTAACAAGTGTGAATAAAAGTGTTGAAGTCAAACATTTGAGAGAATCTATCAATCAAACCCACATTGATGTATTCTCACTATCGATAGCGAAGGAGTCTACCACTAATGACTTCAAATCCTAAGTTACTTAAAAAAGGACTCTAGATCTTATTCCCAAAGAAATGAGTTGGAGTACATAGGAAAATATCTGGTGGAAGGAAGGAACTAATGAATCCCACATCAACCAACATGAGTGTAACCTGTAGGGCCAATAATTTGGAAGAACTTAGATGAAAAGAGATGAAGTAACCATTATGAAGTACATTTTTGGTGTACATAAGATGTGGCTAGTGCATGATAGAAACCCTCTGAACCAACCAATAATGAAAGCTAACAAAGAGGTGAGGAATCCACCAATAGGTTCAAATAGAAACCAAGGTATTGCACGAATCCCAATGTGTGATAATGTAAGCTGGCGTCGAACATAAGGGAGACCACTCAGTAAAAGACCCATGATATTGATTGATGTTAAGCACAAGGTCACCTATTGATGATGTAAATAGGGCCAAGGTGCAACTCTAGGCCTACTCTCATAGCAATTTGTCGAAGTCAGTAAGAACAGACCTACCACCAAGAAGTAAATAGGGACCTTCTTAACCAACATGAGTGAAGGACCAAATAAATAATGTGATACGAAGATATCTCTAACACACTGGGTATGGCCGACTGAAAATGAGTCAAGAGACACCGTAGAATGGTTGACACAGGTTTACTTCCCTTGAACAAAAGCATAACTCATATGACTATAGGAAGCATAAAATAACTTCGTATAAGTTTGCAATGCAGGAGGCATTAACAAACTCTCCATATGATTGGAAGAGATAACCAACCAAAGGAGGACTAACTCAATAACAAGGTTATGGATCTCCTAAAGTCAAATTAAGTCCCATCCCCAAATGGCGAAAAGACATACTTTGAGTGCTTTGTTCAAGGGTCACATAATTGACTCTTGTTACCATTAAATATGTTAGTAAATGTCTCATTCCCGCTTTTTTGGAATATATAATTTTTTTGTCTTTTTCATATTTAAAGCCTAAAAAAGAATAAAAGTATTCCTATAGTACAGTTGAAAGAAAGAATGTTTGAAACCTAATGTTCTAGTTCCTAGGGCTTGAACATTCCTATTTCTCAATGAAAGGTGGCGAACCTGGTCATTGACACTCAAAGGAATGTTCTTTCCATGGGTATAAGGTGTTAACTCGTAGAGGAAAATGAATGCATGGTTTTGAACTTACAAAAAGGCCTTGGTCAAAAGTGGCTTATATACGAGTCCAAATGAAGCTGGCTTAAGGCCAAAAAGGTACAAGTAGTTAATATGCAATGCAGCGATACAAATTAATGCATGGGAGCCTCAAGGGTGTAAATCCATAAAAATAGTGAAGAAGAAGAATGAGGTTTCGTCGCAAAGTCATGGTGGGACTAAAGATGACTCCGGAACCTAAGAACAAAAGTTCAGCATGAGTGCCAAGTGACAACAAGGTACTATCTATGGCGCCCATCATAAGGTAGGCTCTACCACACAAGCTATGACACTTCTAGGCAATGAGAAGATTCTATGTGACATCGTGGTGGGGTTGATCCTAAGGCCAAAATGGAAAAGGAAACTAATAAATGCACAATGTAGCTGGAGAACCTAAACTATATGCTAGTTTCGAGAATCAATACCTATCAGAACAGACCAACCATAAAAATTCCCAAAGGAGAAGTCTTCAAAGTTCTATAGACATAAATATGAACACTAGGCAAGAAGTTAATACATCCCGTATATAAGCTTCAGATAAAATCTTGTGTTATAGAATAAAAAACTTAAAAATGTGCACCTTATATATACAATATGGTATAGAGAACCACACAACCTTGCATCTTGCGCATAATAGTTCTTTAGGACAAGCCCCTTGTAGGGATCAGGCCAAGGAATCCTTTGGTAGTTAAAACTCATAGCTTCAAAAAATTCCTCCTGCGAAGGCAACTCAACTTCCAAGAAATCATTAGAACTAGAAGGATAAAAAGAGGGAATTAAGGGGTCCCATGTCCCCATAGGATAAAACACTCGATCAACTATCAAGACCAAGTCTCGAGAAGGAAAATAATAATTCAAAGGATCCTTCTTAGAAAAAAATTGAGCATTGAAGATATAATGCCACATAGTTCACCGGTAGTGGGGTGGAGTCTACTTGAACACTTGGAATATACCAAGGGTATTCTGAAGTAAATTTGAATTAGGAGGGAGATTATCATATGCAAGCTAATCAATAGTGAAAATACTTCCATTATGAGGAAAATACATCACTCGAAAGAGTGAAGACACCACAACATCCATAGCATAGACATAATCATGCCCAAGTAGCATATTAAAGTCTAAAGGGTGATCAACCACCACCATATCGATTAAGACAGTATTCCCACCCAATGTAATAGGAAATTGAGGAAGAACACCCATAGATTTACTAGGTCTTCTTTCATAGGCTAACAACTGACTATCAACTGCCTGCAACTTTGGAGAACCCAATGATTTCCAAGTCAAGGAGGATATAATACTTGCAGAGGATCCTTCATCCACCATACATCGATAGACATTTGTGGAATTAACTCTAACCCTTATTTGAAAAGGTGCAGCAGAAGCAAGACGAGGCTCAAAAAGATTATCCCAATCAAAGGAAATGCTCCTAGAACTTGGGGGGGTACACTTGAAGTGAGTGGCATGCCCCCAGGCTAGAAGACTCTGAACTAGAAATAAAAAAGACTATGTTGTTAGTCACTTCACCCCCCAAAAGAGGAGTGGAATTGGCCAAATATTTCACGGGCTCGACCACTTCATCAACCAGTGGTTTGTTAGACTTTTGAGAAACCATAAAAAACTCAAGAGTCGAAGAACCTTCAGACTCAGACCATAACCTTTGTACAACTAGAATACTAGGGCACAAATGAGTAAGATGGTATCCCTTACATATCTTACAAGGGAACTTAATTTTAAATCTTCTACACCTAGGTTTCTAATCAACATCCATTCTGCCAACATGACTAACAGTGGTTGGTTGAGAGTCCCCAACATGACTTGTAGAGGTTTGTGACTCTTTCCCAAGAGAGATAGAACTTGTGCCCCTAGTCCTACTCGTAGAAATAGGTGAGTCAACAAAAATATGACTCACAGAGGTAGGTGACCCATTTCTACTATGAATCGCAGTGACTAGACTTATGCCCCCAACATAACTTGCAGCGACTGAAGGCTCATCTCCAACATGACTTGTAAAGGTTGGTGATGCATTGCTAATATAACTTGAAGTGACTAGACTTATGCCCCCAACATGACTTGCAGTAGCTGAAGGTTCATATCCAACATAACTAGTAGAGGTTTGTGATGATTCATGGATAGAAATATTATTCTTCTTATTCTTCCTCTTTGTCTTCTTTTTAGATTTCTTATTACAATATGGAGGAGAAAGAGGAAGTTTATATTTCTCTTGTGAAGAAGATGAAAAATTAACAGCCATTTGATGCCCTTGAAATAAAGAATTCATCTAAGAAGCTTCAAGAATATCCAAAATATTCTAAGTGGACCACAGCCAAATAGGTAGTCCAACATTCAACCTAAGAATATTCCAAGTGGCCATGAAGGGGGTACTGACGTTTCCAAAGAAAGGAAAAGAACAAGGATCCACTTTTGGAGCAGTTTCTTGGTTGACCTCTATAGGAATATTGGCCATACCCAACTTATATGCAGATCCTTCCCTTACGAGATTTTTCAAATGACTTTTCAAGGAAGGGAGATGCACAATCACACATTTTCCCTTAAGGAGGCAACTCTGCAATTTCGAAAGAAAGATCAAAATCCTTTCAAGACCAGTGGAGTGGTTGGTTAGTCACCTAGAATCAAAGGTCCAAAAGTGACAAGACAAGTCCACCTAAAGCCAACTAAATACAAAAAGAAAAGAGAACTCAACTATAAAGTCCCTAAAGATACAATGAAATAAACAACTTCCAGGTATTTCTGCTCCGGGAGATGACGACTGGACACCAAAATATAAGAAATCTAAGAGAAGTATAGTCCAAAGATTTTTTGGGATAATTACAGCCTAAGCATACTAACGAACGTATCATAAATAGTTACGTTGACATCCGGACAATAGATCTTTGCAAGGTCACACTCCAAAAGTAATATGAAAGTGATACAATGTGTGTCTTAGGTACCACCGGTATTCCCCCTGCAATCACCTATGTGGTCCCTAAGATACGCAACTAAGGTCTCCAGTTCACATCAGAAGCTTGGCGAAATAGTCATGGGTGCGAGATCCAACAAGTACAAGAGGGGGTATCTCTCTTTCATTGTCTTCATTCGTCCTTGTGCTTTGTTGGCATTATGGTTCTGGTATGATTATATGGTTCAGATGTTGTACTTGATGGCAACACCCATGGCATGGCTCTCATTTTGATAAAAATAAAGAAGTACGCAGGAGAACAGTTCAGGAGGTGCGTACCCGCAGGTATACCGTGCAGGGACCGTGTCCCAATACGCGGGTTACCCATTCATGGGGTGCGTACCCTCAGTGCACACATTCCAAGGCAGTAAAGCGCCCACACGTGGAGTTCCTCATGGTATTTAGCTGTCGGTATTGTGTTGTCATGGTTTTGGTCCGTGGTATTGTTTATTTTATTATTATTATTAAGCCCCATGATCCTTGATTTAAGGATGAGCTTGCCTATATAAAGCTAAGGAGATCATTTGGTTTAAGCATCTTTTGAGTATTGAATATCTTAAAGATCTGATATTGGGTTCTCGGTTAAAAAAAAAGAAGCTTGATATTTAGAAGAGAAGTTGGAAGCGAATCTGTGAAGGGTGATCTCTCGAGCGCAAGATCAGATCTGAGTATCTGACTGTATTTTGGCCCTAATCAGAGGTACGCAAGTGATCAGCAGTGACAGTGCGTGGGTACGCAGAGGAAACAAAGGGTCAGTGCGTGGGTACGTAGAAGAGATGAAGGGGCAGCGCGTGGGTACGCAGAGGCGACAAAGGTGAATTGCGTGGGTACGCAGTGCGACGGTGTTTCAGGTGCGTGCTTTCTGGTTTAGTACGCAGCACGACAGTCTTTCTGGGTGCGTACCTGCTGTGATAGTACGCGGCGCGATATTTCTTTTGGGTGCATGCCTTCTGCACTGTACGCGGCGCGATAGTACATTTTGGTGCGTACAGTACGCAGATCAGGGAAAGGAGCAGTGCGTGGCCACGCTGTTCAGCAGAAGGAGCTCTGCGGGGATACGCAGAGAGATAGAGGGTGAAGTGCGTAGCAACGCAGGCCAGTAAAAAGAAAAACCACGTATCTGTGTTAAGATCTTCTGTTGGTTGAATTTTTCTGTTGATAAGGTGTTCTGGGTTCTGTTCTGTTATTGTTGATCTGGTTATTGCAGCTGACTGTATAATTTACATGTACTTGATGATCATTTGATGTATATGGATCCAGTTTGAAAATTTATGAAAAGTGGTCCTTAAAAAGAAGTAGGGGGTTGTAGCTCCCTTCCAGGAGAGACTGGAAAACGAGAGAGAGTTGTAGCTCTCTGCAGGTTGCAGCCTGCGTACTGGTAAAGGACTGCACCAGTACAAGTCCATTGTAAAAGGAGCTTCTAATTTGAAAGAAGATAGAGACATATTGCAGCAGGTGGTTTTCACCCACATTGGGTTTCCACCTTATATCTGGTGTTCTTTGATTTGACTGGCTGCTTTTCTGGTTCATGCTCATTATTTATGGTTTTGGTATGCAAAAATAATTCAAAGTATAAATAAGAAAGATTTGGTAAAAGAAATAGATAATACTGATTCACCCCCCCCTCTCAGTATTATTGTCAACAGGTAGATCCAAAGTTGAGATGGATCTAGGTTGGTGGGCATCAAGCCCAAGTGCTATAAGGTTATTAAAGCATATGATGTGGTGAGAGCATTATTTGACACATCATTTTGAGACTCAGGTGAAAATATATGGCTAAGAAAATCTGAATTTCAAATTGAGATAAGTCCTAGTTTGTTAAAAAAGAACAAAAGTGAAATTAACACCTAAATAAAAAAACAACCCAAAAATACGATATCAATTTTATATTTTTTTAAATTTTGTTGAAATTTTTAATATTATAAAAAAATAATGAATAAAACCTATCATATTTTTTCTCAAAACTAATATAAGTTATATTTATTTTTTATTATTAGAAAATTTAAAACTCAAATCATTTTTTGAAAATTTATCTGTTGCTTATGATTTAATAATTTATCTTCACAAATAACCCACAAATTTGAGTATGTTTAATAATAATGATTTTACATTGGAAATTTGGGATATAATTAAGTGAAAATTTTCATGGTTTAATTCATATGATATTAGTTGTCGAAAAAACCAAGAAGATATAAAACCGGGTACTTCTTCGTCATTTATAATTTGAATATTTATCTTCATTTTGAAAGCAGGAAATTATAAATATTTCATCAATGTGATTTCAGACTATTAAATTAATTGAACATTAACAAAGAATATTTATTTGAGTGTTAGGTTTGTAATTTTATAATCATATTTATATATTTTTTTATGATTTGGTTTAAATTTCTAATGAAATATTTGAAATATTTTCCATCTTTATTAAAGATTATTTATACTTCTTCCAAGTGAACGATAATTTTGTAAAAAATTTAATGGGTACGGTCATTTTTCGTTTCAACTATCAAAAGAGAGAAAGATATACTCCACTTAGCTGTCGAAATTCGTATTAGAATAATTGAATCGCATTTTGTTTTTATTTGTGGGAAATTCGTTAGATTATTTTTACCCTTAAACTCCTTATTATGGATTCGTCGATGTAGTGCTTGTATATTCTCATTCTTAAAATGGACTAATTTAAATGTCAATTTCATTTTTATATTGCATTAATTTCAGTAATGTTTTTCTTTTTCTTCTTTTTGGAATGGATTAATTGGAGCATTAGGCTATTGAACTATGACATACCATAAAAAAAATATTCGTATATTATGTTTTAAAATCAAAATATATTATATTAATATAGTGTATATGAGATTTAACGATTCTAAATTATGAGATTGTTGTTGAGAGAACTTCTTGAGAACTTTTAATAACCTAAATCAAATATATTACTGTAAGCATTAATTTTAACACTTTCTTTTAATACTTACATTACAAACATTAACGTAAAAATCAGAAATTACAATGTTAAAATTATTGCACAAATATTTGTCTCATCTAGTTATAACTAGCACATACACAGACTCTGCAATCTCTCGGACTATATTTTTCTTCGCCACAACTTCGAGCTTACCTCTTGACCAATTTAGATACAACTACCTCCAATTATCATTGATGTGTTTATAATACTAATGCTTCTGAACATTTTTTGGACATAGTGCTAGAGAAGCACTCTCATTGTTGAACCATTCTATTGACAAAATCCCATCTGAAAAAGACATAGTGTGTTGTATTTGCCAGTTATCTATGAAAGTTTTATGTACACTAACTATCTCTAGTATTCAATCTTACAAAGTAACCTATATAATACACAGGGATCTCATACTATAACTAGTAGTTGTTGTTTTGGGGTCTTCACATCCTCCAATAACTACAAACAATAACATATTGTAGTCATGATCAAGATAGTGATGTGTTTAAGGGTTTCTAGGCACCAAGAATCACTAGCTTAAATTATGTTACAATATTCAATGATTGGTTCTGCATTTTTTACAAATAGATTTTAATCAAATGGAAAAAATGTAGTTTAACAAAGCAACTAACAAAACGCATGTGAAAAAAAAAACAATATTGCTTATTTTTTCCATGGCCTTTGCAAATGCTAATATCAATGTTCCTACTAACAGATCTAAACAAATGAGAATGATGGTAATGAAATCCTTTATATGTTGACAAATGAAAGGGTATGTATGATGTTACAAAAGAACAGTGTATGAAAATGCCAAATTATTTCTAAGTTTATCTCTACATTTACACTTGAATGTCCCTAGTCTTCATAGGTTCTTTTTTGTGCACTTATAAATGGTGCATAATCACTAGTTGGATTAATTTTGAACAATTTAGCTGCCAGTTTGGCTGAAATTTTCCTTTTAGAGGGGCAATTCTTGATGCTTATTTGAACATACTTTAAAACTGAACATACTTTAATTCTAGAGTTTTAGAACGAAAATATTCAACAAATCTCGGGTCATGTACTCTTGGTTATGAGTAACACATTTAGAAACCACATTTTGTTCCTAATTTCCTACTCTTGCATCCTCATATATAGAAAGTTATTCTCAAAGCAAAAAAATAGAATACAACTTACACTGATGATCATGAATCCCAATACTATTTACTGTAACGTTAGCTTCTCTTCAGTCACATTCAAATGCCAAAAAGTGACACATTATTTCTGCAATAACGCATGCCAATTTCTTGCATAAATTATAGAAGTCTTAAAGATATGCTTTACAAAGTGTATTCTTCATAATTTCAACATTCATATCATCCAAATCCTTAGACGAAATGCATTGTGAAAATTAAGGAGCGAGACACATGTCCACTTGAGGGGCCAAAGTGCAATGGTGACAATAACACTCTTTGCTTTAATGAAATATGTCTTATAAGTCTACTGAACCTCCAAATACCCATACTCTAGCTTGTGCTTGATTTTTGGCTTTAAATTAATGTGGAGCTATCAACCTTTCACTCTGCTCCTCAGACCATCTAATATTAACTCATAGCCAATTGATGTTATACAATGAATAACAAATAAAATTTATGGATTGACATTTTCATGATTTATTTGATGATTTGATAATTGTCGTTGATTAACTCGAATAGCGGATTACACATATATTCTCCAATGCTAATAAATGGAGACATGTATTAAATCTTGAAATTATTAAAATTCAACTCATTGAATATGCCAATAGGTTGAGGTTCTCCTCACATTGCAAAGAAATGAATTTGTTCCAAATAGAGAAACATTTCTTTCTGAGTGGTGATTTCACAATGCATATGATTACAAACTAGAAAACACTCTGCCAACATAATTCTTTCACTTCCATGGTCTACATCTCTCCTCAGTAGGAATTCCATGCACTAGTGTGACAATCGTATCCCACCATTTCTTCAGTGGGATTGGTTGCTACTAAAAATCCAACCCTCAAGTTTTGTCATATTCTTTTTTTGTTATACCTATACATTTAATTATAGTTAAACTTATTAATTATATTTATTATAGTTTACATAAATATGTATATATATTTATTTTTAATTACAATAATGTCACCAACAAGCCCTGGTGGGCTCCACTCCACATTACATATTTCTAATTCCTACACCAATTATAAAAGACCATGTTACTCACTCTCGTGTCTCCGCCTTATGTCATACCTGATCTAATGATTAACCTCAAGAAGATGAGTTAACGGTCCAAAACCCTATCCGCTCTTGATCCATGGATTATGACAAGGTAAATAACTCAATGGTTAAATCTAGCAAGGGGTGGCGTAATTTTGGTTATGGATCAGGGTCCCGAGCCTCACAAGGGATCACCCGCATGAACCATGCCCCATCGAATGTGTTGTCACTACGATAAAAAACCTCCAAAATTTTTCCTATACTAGAATTTTGGAGCCTATTTCGGATCTTGCGATTGGTCATTTCGTAGTCACTTTTTGGTCGTATGATACTTTATTAATTCTTTGAGCTCCCTGCTTCGATTGTAAGTGTCGAATTCACCCACTCACACATGCTCAGACCGTAATGAATTCATGAATGCATTCCTTAACGCAATATTGAATATACCTAGTACAATCCACCAAGACAGTGCTAGTGTAGTTTTCCATTCATGTCAATTGTTGGTGAGCATTATCATTGACAGTTTCTCACTTTTGGTTGCATTTGTACTTCTATTTTGGCGAGTTTGTAAAACTCTCGGTTTTGTGCACATTTAATTTCACAAGTGTCACTTTCATGTTTTTGACTATTTCTTTTGTTTTCTGTCACTTTAATTAGTGTCATTTTCATGTTATGTTCGCTCTAGCATTTGTCACTTTCATCGTCGCTCACATATCACAAGTGTCGTTTGAACTTTTCGCTTCACATGGAAAATGGTGTGTTTTGGCATGGGAAGTGTTTCTTCTCATGTAAAGTTGAGTCTTTGTTTTTTTCAAACGGAAAATTTGGTATTGATGAATCTCTCTGGTAATGTATACATGTTTTACACTCATTGCCAAAGTTTTACGCATTATTGCAGAAGTGTTGCCATTGTCATCACAAAGTGTACCTTTAGTGTTGCACTTGGGGAAAGAAGTCTCAATGTCGTCCGATTGAGGAAAGTATGTTGTTCATGTATTCTAAGTGATAAATTTTGTGTCTCAACTATTCTGAGTGTGTTATCATCGTTAAGTCTTTTCCTTGTTCACCTAGGTCTCACTGATTCCACACTTAGCCTCATCTAGAAAATTTCACTCTGAGGCAACTTGACCTCACTCATCCTTCCTGAACTTCACATTGCATAGTCTTAACCTTCAATCCCTAACCTTGCCTCTTGGAACTACACATTGCATTGTCACAATGCTTAGCCTTAACCCTTGAGCTCCATAACTACACATTTTTTTCCTTCCAGTCAATCTTAACTACGCACTACGTAGTGTTAATCCTCAAGCTTTTAGCATGATACCATGATCTACGCAAATGCACAATCCTTGAGACTATTCTCCCTCCATAACTAAACATTTTGAAAACTTCAAGCTGCAAGCCTCAACCTTGATTCCTTGAACCCATCAACTGCGCAATATCCCCACTTGTTTTCCTATCTGAACAACACATTGAGCAACTTCAAGTCTCAAGCTTAACCTCTTGAATCCCCCAACTATGTAGTCACTTATCCCAAGACCTCAAAACTGTGCAATATGCAATATCAAGCCTCAAGCCTCTAGACTGAGCCCTTGACTCCCTCAACTGCATAATCCCTCTCCAAAGGCCTCTCAAACTATGCATTGTGCAATCTCATGGCTTAAGCCTCCAACTTGATTCCTTGAGTCCATCAATTACACAGTCATTTGACACTAGCCATCTTAAAATGTGCATTACATAGTCTCAAGCCACATTCCTATAACATGGCCTCTGGAGCTACACAATCGCTCAGTCAGTCACTTAATCAGTGACCAATTTTAGCCCCAACAAGTGATTGCATGAAGCATCTTAGGCTAGGGTATTATCAGACTGATGTCGTCTTGTCATGAGTAGATGGTAGCCGTAGGTTTTATATTATGTCATGGAGGGATGATGATGAAGGATATGGAGAATGATACCATGCCATAAGACACATAAGGAGCTAAGGAAAGAAATGATCATTAGGAAAGAAGATGAAGGAACACTGGATTAAAGAAAAATACCAAATATCAGGACTGCGTGAATACTCCATCTTATCCATAAAACTTTGGAGGATGGATATGAAGAACAAAGCTTATCTCTCATGAATATGAAGTATTGGATACATCTATCATTAAAGATAAAAATAAGGAAGCAACAAGAAGGACAACTTGGCAATGCCACATCATCATGCAGTCCATGTCATCAATGTCATGTCATGTCCTTTTACACGTCATTATTTTCCACGTCATTTGTGGATTATGTAAATTAAACATCAGAGAAATGTAATGTAAATTAGAAGTCTAAGAGTCATTCATGCAATATGAAAAGTCATGTAGGAAGTTGAAAGGTCATTGAGACATCAAACAGTGATGAGGGTAGTCAGAGAGTCATAGGGGATGTGAATGATCACCCCATTTGTTATATATACATCCTAATTACTCATGTAAAGGAGATATTAACCTTGGTTTATCCCACTAAGAATTAGAGATGAAGATATCTATTTTGGAGGAGAAAGTGACTGTTGTAGTGCTCCACTATTGGGGCTACTGGTGTTTGTTCTCTTGATGTCCCTTGAAACATTTACTTAATTTATAAGCTCGTTGGACTGGTACACTTTCATGCATATGTTGTGAATATTGTAAGATTGTTCTTTGAATGTTTGTGATGTATGTTGTTTTCATATGTACCAAGGAAATTGAACTATTTCGATGGAATTTATACTTATATTGTTGAAGGTGTGTTGTGTTTTCTTTATCAATCATTTATTTGTTGTGAAATATTTCATTGGTTGATCAATTTCTTCTGTATGTGCTCATGTGTGTTTTCTACGTTAATACTATTACTTGTCTTTAAAGGGCCCACTTTTCTCTCCCGTTTTGGTAGAATGACCTTGATACTTTCTGCAACTGAACATTTCACAAGGAATACTCACTTTCAGATCCTAAAGGCTAAGATACCTTTGTATTACTCTCTTGTACTGAAAGTTATAGCCAAAGAAAATCTACAATAATACATGGCAGTCATGATGATACTTTGGATGGGGCTCCTACTACAAATGGTATAAGGTCTAATTGAGACTTCACATCAAGGAGACCCCCTTAGTTGACAAATCTCAAGAATTGTCAAACATATGGCACTAGAAGGAGGGAAAAATGGCAAGTTGTGCCCGTTGAGTTTGTTTTGAGTCTCTTATCATAAGTGGATCATCCTCAAATCATAATCATAGGGTGTTTTTATAACCTATTCCCTCATGAGATTTCAATCCCCAATGAATCTCTTCATGACTTGTCTCAATTAATGTTTGATGGTGAGGGTGATACATCCATTACTAGGCATGCATATTTTTTTCTTAAGTTTTGTGAACTTTATCAAATTTATTGTGAAGGTGTGGCTTGTATTGTTTTCTGCCTCACCCATGAAGTTTAATGTAGCCAATGGTGTCACACTCTACCACTTGGTTCCATTCATTATCTTAACCATCTCATCGAGGAGATTCATTTATCATTTGATAGGTATGATTACCAATATATTTATAAAAGGGTCAATTGGCTTAGAATTAAGCCTGATAAATTAGTTGAGGATTTCTCTAAGCCATTCCTTCACCTTTCCTATGAATTTCCCGAAGAAGATACAAATTGGGATTTCTTGAAGCAAATGTTTGAGATTTTCGTTCATATATTTTTGCATGGTAAATCCAAAATAACTAATGTCTCTTCTTCTGCAACTCTTGTAAATTACGAGATACCTCTAATTTCATAGGAGGAACCTGATATTCCATTTATTCCTTGTCCTCCTCATTTTGTAGTTTCTATGAGGTTGCCTCCTTGTGATGATAATAAATTTGGTAAATCTGAATATCAAATTCCTAATCCATATTCTCATCCCCCTTACACTTTTCATGACTCAGATCCCATGAAGGAAATCCCGGAATGGATCATGAAGCATATGGTGTAGACTGGTTTTTTCCATTCTTCAAGTGGGTATTAACGCTCATAACTCTAGTCTTGAATCTAATTTGCATACCTGTAATCCTCTACCCTCACTTTATCATGACCCCTTGTCCCTTGATCTACCTAATCAATCTCTTCTTAATCTAATCAGTGAACAGATCCAAGGTAGTCACATTTTGTAGGTAGAGGAGCAAGAAGATGAATATTCTTTCAATCTTTCTTCTCTTTTCCAAAGTCCTTCATGTGAATATTTTGTTTCCCCATTCTTGGTTGATATTGAATTTGTTAATCATGTTAATGAACCAAATGAAATCAATCTGTTTAGACCCATAGCCTTGGGAAACAACCATTCTGATGGTAATAATTATGTTGATGTAAGTGATGACGAATGCCCAAGTGCACCAGTTAATATTTTAGATTCTCATGAAGATTTTAATTCAAAATATTTATATCTAGAATATAATTCGGTCAAAGAAAATGTTCTTGTCGAAACTTCCTATTCATCTCACTATTCCTTGCGCTCTAATGTTTGTGATGTATCTACATGTGATGAAGATATTCCATGTTATTTAAGTTCTTCATCGGATGAGTTCACTTCTCAATGGACACAAGGTAGCGAGGTTATCCATGATGAAAGAGAAAAAAATCATATCATTGAGTATCATTTCCATCACGTATCATCTCTTGTTTTACATGAATACAACTTTTCACATCAGTTTTCTCATTAAATTTCTTTGATTCATACATCTCTAGATTTGCGATCAAAATAATATTTCAACTTGAGTAATCTGGTTGTCAAAATTGTAAAATATGATCAAACCAATAACAAAGATGGATTCCATTCGGTTAATAGCGGCCTCATTAAAATCATTGAAAAAAATGATCCTCACACCATCCATGATTTGGTTCAATCTTCAAAATATAATTTTACAATCCTTGAATGTTCCGAGACTTGTCATCAATTCAAGGCACTTCAACATATATTGATGTTTATTTTAGGATCTCGCAACTCTACTAAGATCCTTGAGCTGAGACAAGTCTAGTTTTTGTCGCAAAATACACCTTTCGGCATGGTTTCGCTCGATGTAAATTCCTTCTTGAAATATTTTTGGCATTGCGGATATAATATTTCAAACTTTCAAGATTCAATTTCCTATCGTATACAAATTTCTATTTATTTCCTTGCAAAACCCTTGCTCTCAACTTAGGATTGGAGAGTGTGTCTCTCACAGAAGCATGGAACTGTGAACTTGATTATTCTAAGGATTTTGTTTGTCCAAAGGAGTCATACCTGTCACAATATTTTGAAAACAATAGGCTCCCAATCCTTCTTGTGAATATTCTAATGCTAATTTTTTTCTTCATCACACCTGAAATCATCTTGAACGTCGGTGGATGCATTGATTATTTAACGAATCAAATAAATCTTCACTCATTTTACCATGACTGGTTTTATGTGTTTGTTAGATTAGTTTTCCTTTTTATTTCTCTCAACAATTATGATGCTCATGCACTGTGTAACCAGTAATTATAAAATGGTTTTCTACACTCATCACGCAAGGAAGATGATTCTATTACGCAAAGCATTTGTGAAACTGTTCAAATTGATTTATCTTTGTTAATTGCAAAATGACAATTTGATTATTTAACCAACCCATTTTATCATGATTATGTCTCTAATGATTTTCATTCAACTTACTATTTTCCCATCAAGACATCCAATGAGAGTTGTTTTACATCCTTTAATCTTTATGGTTTAACATCTCACTATCTAGGTACTTTTCAAGTAGTTTAGGAACTTCGGCACTCATTGCTGGTTATGTCAAGTCCTCACTATCTTGATATACACATTGAATATGAAGCGATCTACTTTCCCTCACAATATTCTCATTGTAATCTCGTGCCTCTAATTTAAAATTCATCTTTTTAAAAATTTCTAGGTTTTCAAAAGGATCGTCACGAATTTTACTATCTAGTCGTTGAATGGTTAGAGAAAAATTATTTGGAAATCCCTATCCCAAATAAAAAGTTTCGATATCTTCCTTTTCTTTCTAAGGAGTTAAGTGTAGATGAAGGCACATTCAAAAGAAGCTTCTGAGTTTTTTTGAATGTGTAACACCCTCCTCCCACATTTACCCAATTTAACCAATCCACTGGGGTAAACATGTGACGAAGAGTTACTATGATATGATTCAAATCCCCATGTATAGTTAAGGAAGTGGAATTGGCATGACACGACCCATCTAACCTTCCTTAGAAGCTACAAAACCTTCAGGATCAAACCAACCCCTTCAAGTGTCCAACCCATGAAAGACCTTGATTTTTCACAGACCTCGAGCCTCACTCACTCCCATGACAAGGAGTGCATGTGACTGGGACACTCCAGTCACTCCCACAATAAGGCATCCATGTAGCTATGGCCTTTTCCAGGTGGTTTAGTGCTAGTGACCCCACATTTTGTGCCACTTTTTCATGCTCAAAACTAAGGCCACTCCCCAAAACTTCATGAAAAATCTAGAAATGATAAATAATATTGAAACAAGGTTACTAATGCAAACACTTGAATAGGGACTTGATATTACCACTACTAGCAATGATAGTAATTTCATCAAACATATCATCAACATGTAATCTACAGGTCAGAGAAATAGCTCTGAGCATAGGGATCTCATACTTATCTAAGAATTGTCAAATATGATTGATATCTCCTGAAAATCGCTGAATTGTGATCTATTAGGTAATTAATTAATTAACATTTAATATACTAACCAAAACATGATGAGAACCATACATCATAATTTCCATAAAATATGCTTATTACCAGTAAATAACCATAGATATATCAATGAGGAAACAACCATTAAATTCACATAATGACAAGCACACTTACTCATAAAATACCAAAGGAAATGAAGTTTCCATTAACATATGCAAATCCGACCAATTTAGGGACTTCCATGTACCACCTGACCATAGATTGGGTTGAACCAACTCTCCCTTTCATCCAATCACCCCCATGCAATATTCCAAGCATGAATGTAGGATCTCATGAAACAAATAAAAAAAAAACCAAACCCATGTTTGCAGAGGATAAACCACCTCAAACCACAACCGTTGATTCAACCTCACTGTTAGACATCACTAACCACCACCATATCGGTGTCTAACCACTCCGTCTAGGGCTCTAGAGCATTTGTTTTAGCCAAGGAATCCAGGACCAATAACTCAACCCACATCTGTTTTTGGGCTCCTGAGCATTTGTCCAACCAGGGCTTCCAGAACTAGTAACTCAACCCACCAAGGGCTCCATAGCGTTTGTCCAACCAAGGCTTCTAGGAACTAGTAACTCAACCCATGGATAAAAGGAATGTGATAACCAATGAGAAAACAAGAGGAAAGAATCCCAAAACACCATGGCTATCTAGGAAATGGAAAGGCTAGGAAAAAACGATGTCAATCCAAGAAATCCTCCATGTCAATGACAAATCATAACCAAGAAACCACATGAATGTACCATGCATGCGAAAACTAGAAAGAAAATCATACATGCAACTCGGTACCTACAAGAAAAACCCATTGTAGTTGTTGACCTTGTTATCACTCAGGTTTTTCCCTGCTTCCTAAAGGGAATACGGCCGAGGTAACCACTAACCAATCTTTTAGTTACAGGTCCTCGCCTACCTGCAACCAAAGAGGGATCTCTCTTTATGATTTAGCTTTGTTGGTGGATGATTTTAGGCTAGTTATGGTGTGCTGATTTTGTTTTGAATTTTGTTGGTTGATGAATTCAAACAGAGTTGAGGTATAAATTACATAATAGTTTGGGCCATTGGGCAATGGAGTTCAGGGAAGTGTGCTACTGAAGTATGTTTCTGAAGACAGAGTATTGCTGCAAAGCCATATAGGCATCTGTGGAACAATTTTTTTTTTTAGATTATGTAATGAAGTTATGGAATTAGTGAGTGAAAGGCAATTGAGAATCTTCCACTATGCTAACAAGGGGAGAAATGAAAGTATTGCTTAAGAGCAGTTAAGAATTTTTAAACAATATTCACAGTGAGAGAATTAGTTTAGACATGAGAAATTAAGAATTCATATCCATGGCTAATCCAGAAGAAAACATATTTAGAAATAGAGGTTGAGCATAGGGTGTACTCAAACAAATCCTAAGCTATTCTTTTTCTCTATTTACTATGATCATGAACATATATGAATTATGGCATACACAGAAAAACAAGAACACAGTTCAGAATAACTTATTGTTCCAACAAATGACACAGGAATCCTGCAACATAACAGAGCCATTCATTTCCACCTTCAGACAGTATAGGAACCAGGAACTCCACCAGCAATTTGTATTAGTAAAAATGTCTTAGATATACAATTCAACTCTTTTGAAAGAGTTTCACTACAACCGACCCTCAATACGTTCTTTGAGGGGATATATATACAAAAAATAGGATAAAATATCTAAATAGTGAGTTATTGTGCAATAAATTGCACCACCAACTCTCTTAGAAAAAGTAAATGAAAGATATAACTACAACAATAAATGTTGAGATGGCAGTTATCTTTCTGTCAGACAACTTTTGACTTTTTGGCTCAGGAAGGTTGGCTGTAGTTGTGCCTTTAATTCTACGTTAGTTGAGCTTGCTGTCTGAGTGCTTTGGTGAGTCATTGTACGGATGCTTCCTGTGATACCTGCGTGTTGGATTATCTGTTGATCTGTACTGTGGCCGAGATATAATTTTTTACAAAAAGGAATAATATAATGGAATCACCTGGGCAGAACTTCCAGCATTGCTTGCCACCAATCAGCTGGAGGTAGCTGATGTCTCCTTATTTTTACCAGTGTTTCATCTGCTTCTGTATATCTGTAGAAATTTGGAGGCACTTCAAACAGATGATTTATCTCATGCTCAATAAAAAATAAATTTTCTAGTTTGTCATACAGAGACTTCCCAGAGGGAGGCCTTGCTTCTTCTGTGGAGCTGCTGGATGCTATGATTTGATTCTGAACATAATTGTTGATCCTTGTAATATATTGATCATATGACAGCAGTTGTCCTGTGCCAGTCACTAGGCTTGGCAGTCCTTTATCCTGCAATATTGTCATCTTTTCCCTGAATTCATCAATTTCTACCTTCATATCCTGACATTTCCTTTCTATTGTTTCAGTGAAATTCCTCAAAGTCAGCACTTTCTTGGCTGTCAGGATACTGTCTGTTCTGTTGTTTATTTCTATTGCTACCAATTCCTCCCTAGTGTGGGTATTGAGGAAGTGTATCATTTTATTGGCTTGCTCAGGCATGATTCCTAGTGTTGTTCTGGCCCTTTGTATTTCAACATGAGCTATGCCTATCAGTTCAATTTTCTCATGTATTGCCTGGATTGACCTCCACTGGTCATGGATTGATTGACCAATTTTGGCCCAGATTATCTTCTTGATTTCTGCCAGAGTTTTTCCAAGAAGTAATTCTGTTTCCAAAGATTTCACTTTGGCTTCCAAGGCCTTTATTTCTCTCTGCTTATCTACTACAATCATCTTGGATTTGTCATATCTGGCCTCTAGCTTGGCCAGTCTATCTTTGGCTTCATTGATTTCTGTCACTTGAACCTCAAGTTCCTTGACAGCTTTCATCAAGTCCTCCATACTCATGCTAGATTCTGCTGCTTTTGTTGTTGTTGTTGCCTCTGTTGCTGATGTGGCTGTGGTTGGTGCTGGAATGGCAAGAGGGGATGTTGCTGCTTGTGTAGGAGGGGCAGGGCCAAGAGTTGTAGAAGTTTGAGGGGGCTAGGAGGTTGACTCCCCTTGCTTTTCCTGCAATGCCTTTTCCAATTCTACTTCCATTTGTAATATTCTTTGATTCATCATCAGAAGCAGATCCATGGACTCATCAACTTGCTTCTCTTGTACAAGTTCTGTTGTCTGAGGGTGGATGGTTGGAGGCAATTTTTCCTGCTTTCTCAGTGCAACAATGTTATCCTCTTTTTTCTTCATAAGGGCCCTAACACCCTTTGGATCTTTAGGATCATGTCCTAGACCAATGATTATGTCTTCCAAAGTTTTTATTCTGTTGTCCTTAGTAGTGGAAGACATCCTTTCCAAATCAATCTGTGTATTTGTGTTCTTTAGTGATTCTTTTAATTGATGGACCAGCATGGCCCTGTCTGCAAGTGTGGCATACACCATTTCCCCTGTCTGTTTGTGCAGCTCTATTTGATCCATGGGGTGTATGTCCTTGGAGAGGACCTCTAAACCTGTTTTAGTGTAGTCTGCAGATGATCTGGGCTTTGGCACTTAGGCTTAAGATGAGTAAAAATTATCTTATCCTCCTTTATGTCATATGCTGCCATCAATCTCTGCTGCTTGGAGGGTGTTGTCTTCAAAAATTGATCATATAGTTGAACTCTTAAGAGTTCATTTTGGGCCTTGATTTCCATGAATGACCCTTTGATTCCAGCTGGTTTCTTGCCCTGCTGCCTTGAGGAGGATACCTCTGTGCTTTGCTGCATGGCCTGTTCCTGCTCAAATGAACTAGTGGCAGTCTGTTAGCTGGTTTGTCTTTCTCTACTTTGGCTTTCTGCTCTTTCCTCACTGATTGCTTCTTCCTCGGTCTGAGGGTCAAATCTTGGCCTCTTGGCCTTTGGTTGCTGTGTTGACCAACTTGGAGGTGTGACCTCCTCTCTATCACGTTTTTTACCTCTCTCTTCATTGAGAGGTGTTTGCAAAACTGGGATTTGGGGTGGTTCAGCTTGCTGTAAAGGGGCTTGTCCTTGACTTTGTTCTTTTGAAGTGCTAGGCTGCCCTGCCCTTGTGTCTTGTTGTTCATCCATTACCTCTTTTCCTTTTCCTGTAGTTGTGGTTGTAGTAGATACCTGTTGGGTACTCTGTGCATCTGTAGCAGTGGATGTGCATTCTCCCACTTGGACTGGTTGATTGAATATGACCTGCTGACAAGAATCCAAGTCAAGAGTTTTCTCTAAATCTTTCACAGTCTTCTCCATTGTCTCTTCCTGAGTAAATTCCTCTACTATTGTATCAGGCACCCATTCATCTTGGTTGGCAAAGTGTTCTATTTGTGGATATGGAAAATGTTTATAGGCTAGCAGCCTATACTTGACTCTCCTAGCACTGATAAAGCCTTCAGGGTCATAAGGGACCCACCAGAAGCTCCTTTTTAGTTTAAGTTGTTGCCCCAATATTTGATCAGCTTCTTGCCAACCATCTTTCTTGTTCATGATGAATGGGCCTAAGTGGTCTCTGAATTTGAGATTGGCTTTCTTCTTGGCACTATGGAAGTGTGTAAGGTCAGAATTGATGAGTTGCCTATAGTATTCCAAGGCAAACAATCTTATAGGCACATATCTTGGGAGCCTGTAAGGACAGAGCTCACAGCCATAGATCCTGATGACTGTGTGATTTTGGTATAAATACCAATCACCTACTTTGTAATTCCTGGACAGCTGTAAGATTTTCTTCATATCTTTCGATAATCTGGCAGGAGGAGTCCTCTTCAAGAGGCATGTGACTGGATAGACAAATTGGTCAATAAATTCACAGTAGGAGTAGGGAGAGTTCTGGACATGATGGAAAACTGAAGACCAGAAGATGATAGACCTCCTCTCACTCTGTGAATCTAGTTTCTTGCTGTGGCACTGGAAGCAATCTGTCTGATAGTACATGAAGAGGTGATAGACGTATGATGAATATTTAAATATTGCTTCCCTGTCCAGCCTCAGCAGTTGGTCATGTATCTCGTTGGCAATAAACTTGGCATGATTGTATTTTATAGCAGGGGGATTCCCAGGGCTATATGCAGATAACAAGACCAAAACAGTTTCATCAACATCCATATTTGTGGAGAACCCAAGCACAGAGGTTATCATGTCCACCAGCAACTTTCCTACCTCATTGAAATTTACATATGGGAAAGGAGGTGGCCCAGAAGGTTGGCAGTCTGCTCTCATGAAAGTTTTGGCCACTGCAGTAATGTCCATGGTAAAGAGCTTGGAGCCCTCATCTAGCAAATACTTTATGGAAAAAGGGTATAGCAGCTGGGTTTGTTTGTAATTCAACATCTGATTGATGGAATCTGGTGTTATGTAAAAGAGGATGCTCCCAGATGGAGACTTTACAGCTCTGAGTTTCTGGTCATAATTTTCTGCATAGAGGTGAATGACTTCAGGAAAAACATTTACAGATGGCAAGAAGTAGGTAGGTAGATTAGACTCCCAGATGCCATACATGTCACTGTTGTCCAAGTGATTGTTCCTTAACTGGCAGAAGGTCTGTAAGTGGTTCGTCTCTACCACAAAATCTGCAATGAGGAAATCAATGTCTACAAGTGGCATAGCTTCAAGCTCCTTACTGGGTGGATTAACAGGAGCAACATCTAGAGCAGCCATGTCTGAAGTTTATTGGATGTTTTACTTGAGCTTAGGATTACTACAGAGCCTGAGGACTGCCTACTGAATTGTTTTTTAGAGAATGAGCAGTTCTGAGAGTAAGAGGAAACTTGTTACAGGGTTGATAAACTGTGGGGCACTCTGTTGGAAGAAACCATAGTGTGTTGAGCTAATTAGCTGGTTTTTCAAAGGGAATTCTGATAACAGGGATGAGTGTGCAGTTACATGGGTTTTTAGCCGGTAGCTCGGCTTCTTCAATTATTTTTTGCGGTGAATTTCGCAGAAGGGCATGGGTCGTTCACAGAGCTTTGGCGTGTAGGGAGTTTACCAGGTTTTTGGGTAGTTTCAATGGATAATTTGACTATGAGGAGCTTTTGCAGAGTTTTTTACAGGAAATTAGGAGAAAAATGGGAGAAATATGGGTGAAGGAGGTCACCTGTGGAAAATACCTGGATTTTTCGGTGCAGGAGATATCAAGCTGGGACAATTGCAGAAATTTGAGTCGACTTTGAGGGCGGCAGCAGCTTTGGTGGACAGATTCTTGATTTTGGCCGCGAACGACGTCTTTCGCATGCACAATGCTCCAAAAACGATAAGTTAAAATGACATAAAACGGTCATTTCCCGACTTTTTATGCAATTTTGGCTTTTTGCCACCTCTTTGGTGATGACGTCAGCATGACATCATCGGTGGGTCCAGGTACGACAGGGTGATGTGGCGGATGAAGTGGGTGGCCAAGTGGCGGTGACACGGTGGCAGGGCATGTGGGTGGATGGACAACATGGAGCAGTGGTGGCAGGCATGGGTGCTGACGTCACGTTGACGTGGGTGTGACATCAGCGGAGGGGACGGGCGGTAAGTGGTTTCCCCGGAGCACCCCTGGGCGGTAAGTGGTTTCCCCGGAGCACCCCTAGGCGGTAAGTGGTATGAGGGGGAGGCTCCGAACAATGCGGGAGGTTGACGCGTGGCGGGGGTACGGCGGTGAAACCGCCAATCTCCCGGACGCAAAACATCAGGCAGCTTTCCTGCGAAATCGACCGCCCACCCTTAGATCGCGTTGCTCACGATCGGACGGCTGGCGGGGAAAGCGACATGACGGTGTTTTAAGACAGGGGGAACTGTCGATTAAAATATTTGATTTAAATATATTGCGCGCGGGGGTGGGTTATAACTGAGGGTAGCGGGTTAGTTTATAAATATTTTAACTAAAAAACATTACAAACAAAAACCTTTGGCACAGAAAGGGGATAAGGGGGTTAATGAGGGCGGGGTTTATGGTTTTTTTCTTTTTAACCAAAGTTTTTTAATAAAGACGCATAGTTTAGGGTGATAGAGGGTCAATATTAACCCCTGATGGGTTAATATTCCCCAAGATATGGCTGTATAGCTATAGTGCTAGGGGGAGGGTATTTACATAGATTTTTTGGGATTTTCTCATAGCCTTTTGTAGAATTTAGGGAAGGGGAATGCTTAGGGAGCTAGATAATACATTAGTTGTTAATATGACATTGTGAGGTGAGTGTATAGGGGCAAATGCTAAGTTTTTAAGGAGAAAAAATTAGGAATGGAAGATGAGGGAAATGAGAGTAAAGATTTTTACACAAAAAAATGTGGTTTCTTTCCCTTGTTTGAACTTTATAGTTTGACCTGGTACTTGGTCATGGAATGAAGTGGAAGAGGACACTTGGGCAGATCCCAAGGTCCTTGGGGGATGTTAGTAAATGATGTATGGGAAAGAGGGGGAAATTAGACATGCTTCCATTGTTGTGTCCTCAAACCTCTGCCATGGTGCTAATACCCTGTATGGGATGAGTCTTGCACTTGATAAGACAACTGGTGATGGCCCTTCACTTCTGCAACCTTACACTACTTACCCAACCTAGTAATCCTAACCTTTTTTCTTCACTTGAAGTGGGTGCACTTGAATTAACAGACCCTGATTGTTCTCTTTTTCTTTTGACTGCCCTCCTATCTAAATCTACCCTTATTTCTTCCAAGGACCCAGATTAAGCAGTTGGGCTCCTTCATTTCTCTACCTAGCTAGTCATCTGCCAAGCTTGAGCTGTTTGGACAGGAAACATTCTCTATTCTGCAATAAGCAATTTAAACATGGCATGGTCCAGATTAGACTATTGGGCCACCCATCAAGTATGATTAGCAGCAGTATTTGTAGAGCATGACACTGCCAAAAGATAGTAAAGGCATTTTGACTGGCCACTTTCCTGGTCTTTAGCTTGGGGTTCATTTTCATTATTCTTTTGACCATTTGATTTTCTTGCCTTTTTATTATTCTTTTAAGGCATACCCTATTTTCATTTTTTAATTTTCCTAGTATGTACACCAAATATGGAACCTTTGCAGCCTGCAATGATGAACATATTTAGCACTTCCACTGTTAATCATGAAAGATGAAACCTATTGGTATAGGAACCTAATAGTGGCTCCACTTGGGGATGGGTTTTCCTGTAGGAACGCCAAGAATAGCAGGTCAGATGGCTTTATTTTCCTTTTCTTACTGCAGTGAATCCTCTCTAGTATTGACACCTTTGATCTGAATCTTGTGAGCTTGTATGTAGTGTCTCTTGACCTTATTTGTACAAGAATTTCCACTTTGTGTCTTGCTAACCTGTATCACTGTTTATCATTGGTTCTCTGTTCTGTAGACCTTCCTCAAATTTGTTTGTGGAGCTTTTAAAGCATATATATCATCTTTGATATACTTTTGTTGCTCATTCTTCAAAATCTGTTGTAGTTGTTCTTTTATCTATCTGCTGTAAAAAGAAAAATGCTGAAAATATAAATATTTATGTACAATATGTGACTGTGCTATGCTCATGGATCATAATAGTGCTTGAGCATTCTCCCATTTACTGGGCCCTCATCATTATTTGACTCATCCAGACTCTTTAGAAAAAAGGTGTTATTTCCTTGCACAGCTTGAATTACAAATGGTCCTTTCCACAGAAAGTCAAATTTTCCATGTTTCCCTTTGTCTTCCCTCCTAGAGTCTCATTTCAATACCTTGTTTCCTATGAAAAAGTCTTCAGCTTTTGTTCTTTTGTCAAGCATCTTTTTTAGCTTCTCTTGTATGACCTGGATTCTATGATACACTTCTTCCCTTGTTTGCTGTAAGTGAATTGTTTGATTGATCCTCCTCTGGATATCATTGGATTCAGCTTGTATTTCCTGCAGCAATTTGATCACAGGGACCCCAAGAGATGATGGGAACACAACTTCCAGGACATATACCAATTCATATGGGCTAGTACCAATAGATCTTTCGGTGGTCAACCTATCTGCCCATAGTGCATTTACCAGCTTCTTATGCCAATTTTTTTTGTTCTCCTCCAAGACCTTTTTGATGATATTGATGAGGCTTTTATTGGAGGACTCGGCTAGGCCATTGCCTTGAGGGTAATAGGCTGTTGAATGACCTAGGGTGATATGATATTTGTGACAGAAGTTGATCATTATTTTGGATTTAAAGGCAACTGCATTGTCTATTATGATTTTCTCTGGGCAGCCAAATCTAGACAAGATATTGGTTTCTAGGAATTGTATGATAATTGAGTCAGTTGCTTGTCTGCAAGGTATGGCCTCTATCCATTTGGTGAAATAATCAGTAGCTGTCAGGATCCATCTATGTTGTCCTGAGGATGAAGGGTGAATTTCCCCTATGAAGTCTAAGCCCCATTGTTGAAATGGTTTTTCAGTTGAAATGGGCTTGAGGGGTAAGGGTAGCAACTTTTTCTTCCCTTCAAAGATCTGACATTTATGACATCACATCACAAACTTTTTTGAATGAGTAAAGAGGGAGGGCTAATAAAATCCAGCCCTCAAGATTTTATCAGCTGTTGATTTCCAATATGAGTGCCCTCCACAATCTCCTGCATGAAATTCTCTAATGACTTTATCAGCTTCATCTGAAGTTAGGCAGTTAAGCATGACACCTTCATGATTTTTCCAAAATAAAACATTATCTATGATACAAAATTTTGAGGCTTTCATTTTTAAAAATCTCCTTTTGGTTCTAGATAACCCTAGAGGAGCTTGTAGGTTTAATAATACAAAACATATGTCAACATAGCAAGGTGATTGTAAAAAGGCTTGATTGATCTGTGGAGTTGCCATCTCCTGTTCGTTATCTAGTTGATTGATATCAAGGGCTTGGAAGTTGGTTTCAGTCATTAGTTTAGCTAGCCCTTATCCTTTTATAAGTTTTGTTGGTTTGATCTCTATATCATATTCTAGAATGTTAGCTATCCATTTGCCCCTCTTACCTTCAATTCCCTCTTTGACAAGATCATATGCTTGCTTTTCCATGATCTGGTACTTGAGTGGGGCATTGGTAAGGGCTCTACTAAAAAAGGCAATAGGTTTTTCACATCCCAAGTCATCCTTTTGCAGTAAGACAGTAGCAATTGTATGTTCAAAGGCAAAGGAGAAGATTATAAAATCTCTATCAAATCTGGGGGTTGAAAGAACAGGTGTTTTTGTTAAAGTTATCTTGATTTCTTCAAAAGCTTGTTTGGCCTCAACTGTCCATTTGACTTTGGCATCTTTCTTGAGCATATTGTTCAACAATCTTATCACCTCAACCAAGTTAGGAATAAATCTTCTTAGGAAATTAATTTTTCCTAAAAAGGCTTGTAACTCTTTGATGTTTCTTGGATGGGGGACTTGAAGTATAGCTTGAATCCTATCAGGGTCAATTCTTATGCCATCTTTTGAGATTATATGACCTAGGAGTTTGCCTTCTTCTAGGCCAAATAGTGATTTCTTTGGGTTCAAAGAAATTCCATACTTTCTGCAAATTAAGAACACTTGTCTAAGGTGTTTTAAATGTTCCTGGTCTGATTTTAAGAAGGTTGTTAGATCATCAAGGTATATGACTAAGAAATCATGGATTTCTT